>PVIA01004087.1:43590-148643 GCA_004024845.1 Tonatia bakeri
TGTGGTTTCCCAAGATTTTCTTGATTGGCTATTGGAGAAGGGAGTCCCACAATGTTATTTTATTATAATGCTATTATAATGAATCAGGGGTAGTGCGCAGGCGCATTCCATGATTCAAAGTTATCCCAGAAAACAGAAACAACCAGTCTTAGGGGGTCTTTGTCATGTATGGATGTTTTCTTCATCCAAGCCCTGTGGGACTCCTGGAGTTCCCTTCCTGACTGTCTCCTGCCTCAAAAGTGTTTGAAAAAATTTCATGTCTGTCTGAAACCTCAGACTGTGACCTTATTTGGATATAACATATTTGCAGATGTAATCAGTTAAGGTGAGATCGCTGAATTAGGGTGGACCCTAGATGAAATGACTGATGTTTTTCTAAGAGAAGGAGTGGGCAGAGAGACTTGTGGGAAGAAGAAGACCATGTGAAAATGGAGGCATGGGTTGGTCAAAGTTTGCCTTCCAGAGCTGGAAGAAGGCAGGTTCTAGGTTCTTCCCTAGCACTTTTGAAGGGGTCATGACCCTGATGAAGTTGATTTTGGGCTTCTAGACTCCTGAACTTTGAGAATATAAATTTCTGTTGTTTTAAGCCACTAAATTTGTGGTGGTTTGTTATGGTAGCCTCAGAAAGCAAATATAAACACTGTCATTAATTTATTTAATGATCCATGGCCATAAAAGTATAGGATGGGTAAAGATATAGCTTGTTCCAAATCACAAAATAATTTGTCATGATACTGGTGGTGACATTAAGAAATCTTTATCCCTGGTTCAGAAAGCTACCACAAAGACACTTCTCCATCTTTTCAATTTTAGTATCTTTTCAATTTTAGGATAACATTTAAAAAAAATTATTGTTCTATGAAGATGTGAATATATATTTTAGAAAGTAACTTATACTAGAATAAAGTTAAGAAATATTGATAATATATAAACTTTTACCTACTTAGATAAACAGGTTGCTGCAATGATTGTTATGTTTTATAATTCTAAGTTCTTCTTGTGACAAAAGGAGCTACAAGTGAATTGGAAGTTGTGTTATAATGTATTTTTTACAACTCTTTATAGAAAATACACAGAATAAAATAGATTATTACTCAGGATAATCTATGAAGTGGCCTAATTGATAAAACTCATATTATATAACATTTTAGAATTGGTACTTTTATGACAAAAAGCAAATGAAAGGAGTGCTGAACAGATTAGTCATAGAGTTTTTGAGTTGGTAACAATCTTAGAAATAATGTAGTATATTTTCAAGTTTTCAGAATTCTTATTACATAAAATACATTTCTCAAATAAAATCTTATAATAGAATTTGTCAATCCATAAAATACAGATCTTATGTGTAATGGAGGAATTAGTGGCTCATAGCCTATTTTTTTCTGAAGAGCACTGGAACTCAAAGGAGCATGTTGTCAATTATCAAGGTTAGACAAATAGTAGAGGCCAAACTGAACCTATCAAGAGCCTTGAGGATTCTGACCTAGAACCCTATTTAGAAATCACAGTGACTGTGAAAGGGTCTGTCCAATTGGCAGCCCTGCTTCTGGCCCCATGAGTTCTGTAATGTATCTTTCCGAAATGCATCACTGTCGTGTCTGTGATACCTAATGCCATTAAAAGTTACAAATTTTACCAAGAATTACCTCAATCCATTAATTAACTCATTATTTTTGATGTACTTTGATATATTTTGTAGCTCAGTTACTAGTAAATCACTGAAGATATTTGCAATCTCAAGCTGAAAGTAACCCTTTTTCCTTTCAATTAACATAGTACCTTATTAAACCTTTTCCACTGTGATTTTTTAATTTTTAGGCTACCATGTGTATTTTTTGTTGTAATTGTTCTTACTAAGAGTGCTATGTATTCAGGACTTAGGATCCATCTGTCCATAAGGGAACCATGTACCAGACAGAGTGTCTTTCATGAATCAGGTACAAAGCCAACATGACTGAATAAACTTCAATTTGGTTTGGATATTCTTTCTTACTTTTACTTTATAGTGGTTTTTTTGAAGATTTTTAAGTTGTCTATGCTAGTCACATGTCCACCAAGTGCAGTGAAGTGAGCATGACCATAATAGATGATCTTGTCTTAGACTTGACACAAAATGTCTGGTAGAGTCTCTTGACGACTATTCTGAACATTGCATGCCCTCAGTAAATATTTGTTGAATGAACATTTGTAATAGGTCTGCATCTCAAAGCTGAAGAACAACTTGTTCTTACCAATGATTTATAGACTTTTATTTGGACTAGTTCATGAAATTATCTCGACATTGTGCTCTTTTCTTTGAACTACCTTGCTGCCTCGATGTTCTCCTTCCAATCTGCTCTCCGCACTGATGGCAGATAAATCTTCCTGAAACACTGCTCTGACGGTGCTGCGTGTCTGCTCAGTGGCCTTCAGTAACTCCCCAGTAACGGCAGGTCAGAGTTGTAACTGCTTACTCTGGAACTAGAGGCTGTCTGCAGTCTGAACACAGCATGAAGTTTTCAGTTTTAGCTTTGAATACTTTACTTAATATTTAGTGTAGAGTGGTTATTACTTTTACTGTAGTGTGAGACAGATCTGCGTTTTAATTTGTCATTTTCTAAGGGTGTGACCTTGGATAATTCATATTCACTATAAGTCTCAGTGTCTTCATCTTGAAAACAGGAATAATGACCACATCCACTTTCATTCCTTCCTTTAATAAGTGTCTGTTGAGTGCCTGCTCTGTACTAGGTACTTCTCTAGGTACTGGGATACATCAGTAAACACAATGACAAAATTATCGTGGAGCTTGTGTACTAGTTGGGATGATAGACAATATAAAGAATAAATGAATAAATACTCTACAGGCTATGATAGAAGGTGTAAGTGCTATAAAAATGTAGGTAAGGAGTATGAAGAACTGGGAAGAGGTAGCAGTGAAGAGAAAGATTGTAAATCAGTTTGAAGCAACTGAAGTATCCTTCCTGCCTTGCTCTCTAGAAATCATAGAGCTACTAGAAGAATTCAGATTTTTGAGATACAACTGATTCAAGCTTTCTGTTATTTCTGTACTGTCAGAATGTCCTGGGGAATTGAAGTTATGTGCAAGGAAAAAAAGTTGGCTTCGACAGTTTAATCTTCTTAAGTCTATGTAATTTAAGTTGGTCTAGGTGAAGGAGAGTAAATATTATTTTTGTTATATAATGAGTGAGAAACTTTTGGAATTCTTTATTAGTATATTATACAGTGTGGGGCAAAAGTAGGTTTACAATTGTGAGTACCCAAAACACAGTTTATTTTTGTATTATCATTTATTAAATATTATATAATTTTTCATATAAACAGCTGTGAATGTACTTTTGCCCCACCCTGTATACATATCATAATTTGATAGAATAGAAAATATTTTATACCATACTCTGCTATGCATATGACTCTCTTTGTTGTTTTCTTTATGTTTGTATATAAATACACAAATTAGGTAGATAAAAAAGAAGAATTTGAGCAAAGTATTTATTCTGACTCTTAATTTAAGGCAATTTTCATCTTTTTTTTTTCTTTTTTTTTTATTTTAATGATTGTTTAAGTACATTTTTCTCCCCTTTACTCCCAATCAAGCAATTTTCATCTTGACATTATCGGTTTTCTCTATTATAACTTTCTTGTGGAATGCCTTGATGATAGGCTAAAACCCAAATTCTTACTATGCCTTTAAGTTTGTGGACCACTGGTTTTTAACACTGGATGCACAGCAGATTCACCTGGATGGCATGAAGACAAATGCTTCTGCACAAATCCCTGGTTCCCCTCCTTCTTCTGATGTAACTGATCTCCATTAGGTCCTAGGCATTGGTGCTTTGTAACATTTCTCAGTTGGTATATGTGCAGCCTGGCCCGAGAACCCTCGATTTCTGTGACCTCTTGTTCCAATCCCATCTCCTGTCTTTCTTCCCGTAATTTATTTTCTCTACACACAGGTCTTCTTTTCATTTCCCCAAATTGAAAGTTATGTTCATCTCAGGGCCTTTACATTTTCTGCTTTACTTGAAATATTTGCCCAAGATTTATTCATTTAATTTTTCAGCAAATATTTATTGTTCACCTCCTCTCCCTACTTTGGATAAAACTACAGTCCCCACCCCCACCCCCTGCCAAAAAACCCCCACAAAAACCTATTTTAGCCTAGCTGCCTCTCTGTTATCATGGAAGAATTTAGTTAATTATCAGATTCTGACATACATTCCCTGACCATTTCAGCTAAAATAGCCACTCCTAAACTGTTTTCTGTCTCCTTACCTTATTTTAATTTCACAGTCTTTATCTTTTTCTATATGTTCTGGATTTGTTTGATTTATTTAAATGTTATTTTGCTTCCCACCTCTAGAACACAGGTTCTATGAAGATGAAAGTTTGTTTCATTTAACATTTCACCCTCACTGTCTAGAATAGTATTGGCTATATTCTGTAGTGTTGGAATATAGCAGGTACCCAATAAAGATGAATTGATTAACCAATCAACTATATAATGTAACTAAATGTGGGTTCTATAGTTTCTAAACTGAACCTTATTTACTATGATGCTACTGAAGCATAAGCTTTTGGGTTCTGAACGATCATGAACCATTTTCAATTCTTCTAATCTTTCTGAAAAGGTCCTCTAAAATTAATGTTTCAAGCCTCATTAAACCTGGATGTCTCCTATACCTAAACTAAATTTTTATAAGCCAGTTAGGTATTAATTCATTAGAATGGTATTTTCATGACTTTAATTAAAATACATTAGTAAAATAATACTGCTGTAAAGAACAGGCTATGTTGGAATCATGAGTTGAGTGAATAAAACATTTGAAACCAATAATAAATGTTTGAGGTAATAGCTTATTTTTAAAAAACAAGAGGAGTTCACTTTAACGTTTATTATAAAAGTTGGTTTTTCTGTTAATCTGCTGTGTTGAGCTATTTAAAATAAGTCACATAGTAAATATATTTAATTCCATACTATTAAGTAATTAATTGCTGCATTGTAAAAAATGGGGTTTTCTGTTAATCTGCTGTGTTGGCTATTTAAAATAAGCCACATAGTAAATATATTTAATTCTATGCTATTAAGTAATGAATTGCTGCAGAGCAGTTGATGTTTGCATATTTTTTAGAACACATTTTTGCTAAAAAATGGATAACATGGAATGTGTGAATTGGCAGTCTTCAATACTTGATTTAAAGTGGTGTAAAATTAGACTTTAAAAATTTATTGATGTGAATGTATATTTAATATAAATTAGAGCTTTAGTTTTAATAAAGTAGAGGGAATGGCAGCCTTCACTAAATTGATAAATCATTTATCTTTAAGTTCTTTTTAACATCGCTTTTGTCAAGTGGAAGATATACTTGTTTCTTTGAAAACAAGTGTTGTACTTGAGATACAATCTTAGAGTAATAAGCAGTTATTCAAGGCCTTCCATGATTTGCTTTAAATATTTCTTTCCATCTGTTGTTTCTTTAGGGAAAGAGTGCTGCTGACTATTCTTCAAATTAAGTGTGACTCTTTCCTGTCTTATAGATTTGCTCATACTGTTTATATGCTGAGACTCATTTTGCTACCCAAAGTGTGGTCCTTAAACCAATAACCTTGTTTCATCTGGGAGCATTTAAAAAAATAAAGAATTTTAGGTCCCACCCACCCAAATCAACAGAATCAGAATCTATACATTAACAAGATTCCCAGATTATTCATATGCATATTCAAATTGTAACATTGTTTGATGATTATATTCATACCCTACCTATTGAAATCTTCCCTGAATCTCCTAAAGAAATAATATATCTGAAACCTGTGAATTGTTGTATTTTTTATAATGGTACCTTTAATTACTGTTACTGGTGTACAAGCTTCCTTCTTGAATATACTTTTCATGCCTAAATCATCCTATAGCTGAATAGATTCATTGATTTTCCAAAAATGTTGTGTCAGTTATATCCATGCTTCCTAGAACATTACAAATGGAATACTGAATTTAAAGCAAACTAGATATCTTTGAAATAAGAAGACAGGTTATTGTCCATAAACTTCCTAAGTTATTGCTTAATCACTGGCATTGCTGTTCCTCAGAGTCAAAAACTTTCTGTCTTCTCTCCATGACAAAGTCAGTAGTGAGGAAGCCAAACGCTGAGGAGGTTTCCTACATTTACCCTTGGGCTGAGACCCAACAGAGTATGCTTGAATCATTATCTGTACTTCCAGGGAAGCAGCCTCGGTATAAATTATTGCTTTGCCTTCTTGCTTTGTATGACCTCTGGCAAGTATCTTTTCTTTCTAAATATTATTTTTCCCATATATTGAATAGGAATAATCCCAATACAGTAATATACTAATTTACTTCATAAGGTTATTATTAGGATTAAATTATATCTGTAGAAAAAATTGCGTTGAAATCAGAATATAATAAATACTCTGAAATGACTTATTGACATTGTTATTACTTTATTTATTTTGTTTATAATAGGTAGTCAGTAGACATTTTTATTAGTTGTCAAATTAATAACTACTTTATTATTTTAAATGCAGATTACCTTAGTGTAACTATTCAAGAAAAGTTCATGCAAAATTTTAAAAAATTAATGTATGGAACTGGAAAGCATTATGCTAAGTGAAATAAGCCAGGCAGTGAAAGACAAATATCGTATGATCTTACCTTTAACAGGAACCTAATCAACAAAACAAAGAAACAAGCAAAATATAACCAAAGACACTGAAATAGAGAACAGGCTGACAGTGACCAGTGGGGAGAGGGGAGGGAATTTCAGGGGAAAAGGGGAAGGGTTTACAGGAGCAAGTATAAAGGACACATGGACAATAACAAGGGGAATGGAAATGGGAGGTAGGTGGGGAGGGCTGGGCTTGGATGGGAGTAAAAGGCATAAAACTCTACTTGAACAACAATGAAAATAAAACAATAATAAAGAAATTACAAAAAATAAATTATTTATATTTATCTTAATGAATAACCCCAAATCAGTGGTTTTGAACTTTAAATATCAATATTTTCATGAATCCGGTCAGTCATTTAGCTAGCCACACTTACTTAAATAATACCAGGTTGCTGTGGGGCAGAGGATCAAAAATTAATGTAGCAGAAGGCTTCTTTGCTTTTGAACAGATCAATATCTGTAAGTGAACCAGAGGCACTTATAACTAAATATCCAGGAATGAATTAAAAATAGATTCACTGTTGTTTGATGGAGTTAGGGATCTGAGATTTATGGTTTCTGGCAAAGCTTAGTGACCTGAATATATATCCCTCTTCCACTAACCTGTCTTTCTGTAATGCTTGTGAATTACAAAGAGTACTGATATTCCTGGATACTTAAAAGGATATTGAAGACTCATGCTCTTTGATCAGTAATAGTTTTGAAAACACTAATACAAAACATAATCATTTTTAGTAGAATCCTTGTACATAAAATCATATGTATAAATGTTTTATTTGTCCATATAATTATAGACATTCTTCAATCTCATTAAAGTTATAACGGAACTGAAAAAAAACCTGGAAAAGCAATTTCAGAATCTAAAATGAGGCTGATCTACCTCTTGAGAAAAGACTAAAAAAAATTAAAGTTTAAATCTGGTCAAAAGTCTATGAAAATAAAATGAAAGATAGGTCATATTCTCCCTCAGATCCCAGATTATCATTTACTAATTCAGCTGATAGAGACTGCTGAAGCTCTATTTTATGCAAGACATTATGCCTTGTGCTGGAATATAAGAGTGAACCAGAGCATACAGACAATAGAAATGGAATTGTGTGTTGATTTATAATTGTGATAAATTGTCCCAATCCAAAATGATATGACAAGGTGTAAATGGATGACTTGATCTTATCTGTGTCAAGGCCCTGGAGCAAGGAGGAGCCAGCAGATTTGAGAGAATGAGAGAATGCTGATATTGCTGGAGGACAGAGAACAAGGAAGCTAGTGGTGTGGTCAAATCATTCTAGGTTATATTGAGGTTTGCTTCTAATTCTAAAAGCAGCAGGACACCACTGAAGGATTTTTCAATAGGGAAACTGTAGGTCATAACTAAATGCTATGTGAACAAATATATTAGAAAACCAGAAAAGTGAGTGAGAAGGAAATGTATTGGGAAGTTGTTGCAGTAGCTTGGAATAACACGTAATAGTAGCTTGAACCAGTTTAATGGCGGTAGAATAGATGGCTTTGAGAAAGTACATTTCAGAAGGAGTAGCTTAAGCATAGCTTAAGAGATGGTTGTGAATTGTTTGGGATGAGTGAGAGGTGGTTGTTCAAGATGATTCCAGGTGTTCTGCATGAGTTGTCATGTGAGTGATAGTGATCTCTGCTAAGAAAAGGAGCCTAGTCTTAGGTGGTGTTGCATTTGAGGTGCCCTTGAGAGATTCACATATGAGAGTTGAGTAGGCAGTTGGATAGATGTTTCTGAAGCCTAGAGAACTAAGAGGCAGCTTTAAAATTTAAAAATGATCATTTTAAGGCAAATGAAAGGAGAGAGAGACACTTGAGAAACCTTTCTTGAATGGGAGTAGTAAATAGAAGTAGGCTTCCAAAGCTTTTAGATGCACAGTGGTTTGGAAGCTCTGTTTCTCAGAGCTCCACGGCGCCATGAAGGTGCTCCCAGTATGCCGTGTGCTGAGAAGGTGTCTGAGCACAGGAAGCCGGGCCCTGAAACTCCCTTTCTGAGAAAGGGGCCCTGCTTTTATCTACTGTGTATGTCACAATTCCAAATATATTTTACTTTTAAAAGAAACCATTTTTAATTAAAAAAATTACATCCATGGATGAAAAGTCTCAGAAACATTATTAGAGAGTGGTGAGCGATCTCATTTTGCATTTTAAACATGTGAGGATGAAGTCCTGAAGGCAATGACTCATACTCATCTAAAGTGAGTTGTCGATTATTCTTTAGAGAATAAATATTGGATTAGAAGAACTGCTTGGTCTAATGCAAAATTATTTTTTTACTCATGATATTTTTGAAAGATAAACTTTAAAAACAATAGGGTGTAAGTTGCTTCCATCTATAGTTTCATGTTGTAAGTTTTGCCTTGTCACCAGAGATCAGCTACACACTGAACTGGATTATTTCCTTTCAGCATGGAGATTTTTTCCAGTTACATGGAATACAGACCAGTCAGCGGTCCACATTCCATATTCCTTGCCTTGCAAAGAATAGCCTGAGATATCTTCTGTTCTGTTACTTTTTATGCAGTCTTATAATTAATTTATATTTTATTGTGCCTTTTATTGTAACATCATTTGCTGGATTAGTGAGTAGTATTGGCCTTGCTGTGCAGGACAAATAATTATCACATGTGGAATGCCTATCTACTACAGCAAGGGAAAAGGTATATTTTTCAGTTTTCCAATGTTCTCTCAAGCAGATACTCAACTCTAACAAATGTGTGCTGGGAGAAATTGATGTTTTTTTTCCTTTTACATTTCATTACAATCCACAAGAATAACCACAGTTTTAACATTGATCATTTTAGGCCAGTGAAACGTTAGAAATCAATGTGACAGGCTCAGAGAGAAGTTATGTTGTGGAATTAAACTTTATGATTTATTTGCAGGGATGAAAACGTACTTGGCTCATCTTAGTAAGTAAATACTGCTAAATTTATTGAAATATTGATCTGTTTTCAGTGGAAGTATTAAATGAATTTCAAAATGTGGAGGTTATAAATGTATGCAAAGCATTTTCCACTGTGATACAAATCCTGGGCCATTTCACTTTACAAGTCTGTAAATAGGTTGCTGATAACTGCAAATTCTGTTGTAAATTGTAATCATCATCTATCACTAAGTGTGTATATTGAAGTGAGTATTCCTAAGAAAAATGGTGGCCGGGATAGATTAGATTCTGCATAGCATCTGTCAGTGTAGACAGCTACTTCATTTTGTAGGTGAGAAGCTTAACCATCTGTAGCAGGTAATCTAGAGCCTACTCTAAGATCCACTCTCTATTTCCTTAAACCTGTGGCCTGAAGAAGCTGTAACTTCTTAATTGACTTCCATGTTGAATGATCTTAACAAAGCATCATGTTTCATTTTTTAAAGTGAGTTGTGGATTATCACATAAATGTAACTGTGCACTCACACACATACACACACACACATCCCATATAGCACTAGTTTTCAGTCTGCCTAGAGAAGGAAAAAAGTATGTATTCAATCAACATTTGTGGTATTTTCTATACCAGGGTGCTGGGAATATTTAAGGTATTGGGTATATTTAAGATGTTGAGGATTTTTGTTAGGGTTTGAAGAGAAAAAACAAGAAAACCAAATTTACTTAAAATATTGAAAGAACTATCTACTGGGAAATAATATAGGTCAAAATAAGATATAAAGTTAATTTTTCAGTAATATAAGAAACAATCTTGATACAGAAAGCAAAATTTGGTGTGAACAATGTGCACTGAAATTTACTATAGTTTCTTCACTTTTACTGATTTTTAAAAATAAGTACAAATGTTCCTTTAATCTTTATCAATTTTTAGCTGGGATAGAACTTCCAAAGAAATCTGATATAGGTTATTATAATAGTTTAGAAAAATGTAATTATTTATAGCATTGAAATGTTATCTCCAAATTAAATAATTTTAAATAAAAATGGTTTCCTGTTTTTTTCTTTTAAAAAGTATGTCAGTAATTTCTATCTAAAAGTTAAGCATTAATCATGATAATGCTGGTATTTATTTATAAACTCTGTAAGCATTGGAGGCTATGACTTAGATTATGCATTTAAAATGATGCAATTTATTCTCCCCACCCTCTTTTCTTCATTAATATTTGAATAGTTTAAGATTATTTGTTAAAGTTGGTCTGTGACCATATAATGAAGTGTTCAATAGATGGTTTGTGTTTATAGTAATGAAAGATTCAGGCTTTAAACACTCTCTCAAACTGATTTCCAAATAAAACAAATTAAATGAGATTTTATTTGCATAATGAAATAAGAAAGAATTTGAGTTTAACTTATTTCGTTGTAACCCTTTATATACTTGGCATTCTATTTTAACACCAATAATGTGTAGCAGTGTGTTCTAAATGAGATAAACATATTTCATTCTGCGCCCTTTGCAGTGTGACATACAATTTCCAGAAAGGTGTTACCACTTACCTTCTTCCATTTAGAGACAATATTGTGCTCCTTCCTAAAGGAAAAGGAAGATAATATGAGAATAAAACAGGTCAATGTTTAATGGTATCACAGAACTGCAATAAATTTTGCTGGTTAGCTTAAGGAAAGATTTATTATATTTGATTATAGCTCTCATCTTTAATTTTAAAGTTTTATTTTTTACAATAAAATGCTTCTTAAAGAAAATGTTGAATGCTATTTGTTTTTATTTATAGGAGCTAAAGCCTTAAAAGTTTAGCAAAATAACTAATTCTTATACTGTGTTATGATCAGGGATGATTTCCAATAATATAATGCTTTTTCTTTAAGTTTCTGTGCTTAAGATTTATATGGAATTTGTAATGAAAAAAAAAAGCCTATGTTTATGGAAATTTTAAATTATTTTTGTACTAGACTGCTTAGATTATCAGCAATAGTTAACATATAGAACCCAGTCACTGCGTGTACAGTCTTGTCCTAGAACCTTGGAAGATGTAGAGGCTAGTAGAGTAAAGCGTGCTATACTGACTCCAGAAGACTTTGATATACTAAAGGCAGCCAGAGAGGTTAGCATTCACGTATATCTGAAACATGAAATTTAGAGAAACAGATTTATGTTGCCTTTAATGTTACTTAAATCTTATTATTTAGATTAAGTAATTTTCAATTTTTTTGATTTCCATGAGATACATCATGGCCTTTTTTTAAGCCAAATGGTGAGTTACCCATTAATCAGTTTTTTCTTTAATCATCTTTATTGAAGTATAATTTGTAAATAATAATATTTACCAATTTTAAGTGTATATTTTGATGACTGTGTATATAGTTGTGTAATCATTAACACAGTCTTCTTCACTGACCCCATCCCCTGGAAATCCCTGATCTGGTTTTTGTAACTATAGGTAATTGTAAAACATCACTAATGTTTCTGTTTACATTTTCTTTCTCTTTGTTTCATTTTGAATAGTATTCACCACTATCAAGTTCACTGATCTTATATTCTGCAGGATCAAGTCTGTCGGCAATTCTATACTGCTCACTATGCATTTCTATTATTTTATTTGTAAACTCTGTAAGGACTTCTGTAATAAATTCATATTTTTTAAATGACTATTTAGGGTCAAATCATGTCTCTGATTTTTGAACTTGAGGTCTTTCATTTGTAGTATGGAAAAATAACGATATATATCTCATAGGATTAAATACAATTATCTAGGTAAACAGTAAACTCTCAATGAGTAATAGTTGTTATTTTTATTACTAGCTTTTATGACTTATTAGATTCCAATTCTTAGATAACTAAATATGTTCATTATATCTAGTTCTCACCTGAGAGCATCACTTTCCTAAGAAAAGAACCCTTTGCTTCCCGGTTAACTCCTTTCCCTCAAAAATATGTTCAAAATATATTCAAAGGTCAATTTCTCTTGAGGTCCTTTTGACAGCATCCTCCGCAGACTTTCCTCCTCCCCCTGTGTACACAGCGCATCTTCTCTCCTGGTAACTGAATTGTGTGAAGGATTCCTTTCCTGTTTACTTGGTATTCCTCTTTTATATCAGTTTTTATTTTAGCATTAATTTGTTTATGAATTTCTTTTTTTTTTAGACAAGGAGCTCTGAAGGAATTCAGTTTTCACCTTATTTGTCATATTTTTAGCACCAATCGCAGTATTTGGCATAATAATTACTTTTTATTTTAGCACTTTTAATGGACTATATTAGCTTCATGTGTTAATGGCCTTTCTTCTTACCTGTCTCAGCAAACTATTAAATATGAAGAGTTTACCACAGTAATTGCTTGACATCACATGAAAACATATCCTGACTGAATGTCTGCAGATGACTTCCAGACCTGTTTGCCTGATGCATTTCCCTGTTTCATTATTTATTAGCAAGCTCTTCAGGAAGCTGGATTTGGTGATGGCTTGCAGTGCTGTGTTTTTATTGGAAATCTTTGGCTGTATTTAGTTTCCTTGGTGTAAGTTGTTATGTGATCTCAGCACAGTTGTCCAGGTCAGAGCACTTTGGTACTTTTGTGGTGGTTCTAAAACTGGCCCTTGGCCAGACTTTAAGCATTATCTACAAGTAAGGTGACATGGCTAGATATCATTTTCAATGAAATACTGAACGGGAGCCCCTGGGAGCTAGCTTTCTCCTGCTGTTTGATTCTGGCAGTAAAAAGAGAACTGTATCTTCTTAACTTTACTTCTTTACAAACTGTTGCCTTATATTTACTTTTAATAGTAAATAGTGGCTTCCAAATATCAAATGCTATATCCATTAACATGAAGATTGGTTTATTCTGGAATGATATCAATTTGATGTTGCAATATTTTCTTTTGGACTTCTAAATCAGAGGAAAATTATGCCATAGTCAAAAATATATATTGCTTATTAAAACAAAAGGGAAATAATGTTATTCCAAATGAAATGTTTCAGTTTTACTTAGATATAGTATATACCAATCAATAAGTACTAAGATTACAAAAATATGTTTGATCATATAATAAATACCAAACTCATATAAATACGAGGATTTGATATTCAGACATTTAAAAATAACTAATATGGAGACATATTCTTGGCCTTCCATTTTGAATTGTGGACATTCATAATTGTAAAGTTGCTTTAGCATCTGTTTTTAACCCCTTCACTTCTAAAGCCTTTTATCCATATTTATCCTAATTGCTTGTTATGGGGGTGGGGGCTCCATCAGTCATTGTCAGGGAGTAAAGATCAAACAATAGATAACATTCAAAGAACTGTAAGGGCTTATTCTGAGTCAGAGTCAGATAGATAGAGTGAAACAAACTCACTTTATGCTTGGACCCTTATCATTGAAATTGAGGGTATTCTTAGCATAGCAGGTTTCACAGGATTTTATGCCTTCTTTCTTAGGCCTGATTGCCCAGGAAACTGCCCATGCCAGCACAGGGCTGTACCCACCTCCAGCATTGTTTCAGGTTTAGGTCACGTAGGGGAAGCAAGGTAGCCAAGAGATTAGGAGACTTCTTACAGATAGAATGAGGACTCAGGCTATAATAAAACTGAGGGGTGAAGGTCCATCACTGCTTTTGTATAGTCCCCTAAATCCTTCCCTGATGGGCCTCCTTGCTGCTGTGCCTGTCTTAGGTTGTCCCTCCCTTGGGGAATATTACGAGTCATTGACTATCCAGCCATCCTCCAGGGGCCAATCATGGTGAAGTAAAGGGGGCAGAGGCTGCAAACCTGCTGGGAGGATAATTCTTGTCTCCTTAGTGGCTTATGGTTGCAAAGTTATTTTACTCAGCCTTAGCCATGGGGAGTTACAGCTTCTGAAACCAGGCAGGACAGTTCCTAACAACTTGTGACTAGATTTTCTTGTCAGAGTGGAAGACTCAGTGTTCTTTACTAGTATTTTAAAAAGTAAAACACCCTCTAATTGTGGAAGTGTCTAAAAAAGAGCACAGCATGTCTGTGGAATTAAGGCCTTATTGGGTTTATCTACATGGATGAAGGGGAGAATTATAAGAAATAACAATAGAAAGTTAGGAAAGAAGCAGATAACACAGAGTCTTCTAGGGTCTGGTAAAACTTTGGGTTTTATCTGAAGTACTGTGGGAAGCCACTGAAGAATATTAACAATAGAGGAGAGGCATGAGAGGGAAATGATAATTAGATTCACATTGAAAAAAATTGTGGATATTGTTTGGCAGCTAGTTTGGAGAGAAATAGAAGGAGAAGCATGAGTACCAATAACTAGTTAGTCTATTGCAGTAACTGAAGGGAAGACAGGAAGGAAGTTTGAACTTAGGAGGAGGAAACGGAGATGGCAGGAAATGTATGGAGTTGATATACATTATTACAGAGAAGAAATCTTAATAATATTAATAGATTGGACCTGAAGATAAAGGAGTGGAAGAATCAGGATGAGATTCAGATCTCTGGCCTAAGCAGTATATAAATGCTCTGGTCATTTAAATAAAATTGGATGAGTCGGTGGTGAGAGGAATTGTTTGGACGTAAAAGGAAAGAAAGGTCTTGTGAAACCAGAATTTGTGTTGGCTATCAGATTTGAGAGACACATAATTTATGTGAGTGGTGTTAGTAGGTAAAGGGTTGAAAAATTAGTCTGGGTTTACAGAAGAATACCTTTGCTGCCTCTAACTCGGAAACAAAACAAATACTTGTCAGTAGAAGATACCTATCTAGGCACTAAAGGGGATAAATGTTATTAAACATAACCTGTGTGTTGAAAGATCTCATACTTTAGTTGGAGAGATTAAATGTATATACATATGTTAATATGGTCTGAAATCCTATTCTTGTGTTTATTGTAAGGAATTTGGTCATGTTAGGTTATGCCAGAGCATGACATAGGGATTATATAGTGTAAGGTACCTTTGGAGGCATAATGCCACAAAAGTAGGTGCTGATAGATAACCTCAAATGTATGGCCTCATAGTCAATCATAGAAGTAGGATTTGACCCTTATTTTCTTAGGCATGATACTAAATAGAATGGGACTCACCCTGAGTTTGGAGACAGCTGACTTCAAGCCAATGGAAATACATGCCTTACAAAACTGGAAGGTTACCAGTTTGATTCCCCTTTAAGGCACATTCCTGGGTTGCAGGCAGGTCCCCTGTTAGGTGTGTTCTAGAAGCAACCTATCAATGTTTCTCTCATATCGATGTTTCTCTCCCTCTCTTTCTCCCTTCCTTCCCCTCTTTCTAAAATAAGTAAATAAAATATTTTTTAAAGAAATATATGCCTTGCAGATAATGATGTTATAGAATCATCGTTTGTTTTTCTGATCAACTCTATTACATCTTTTGCAACAGAATTAAATATAAAGGAGTCATCAAATAAAAAGAGCTGGAATATTAAGGGCTCTATGACAATTGATAAAGTTGGTATTAAGCTCTTTGAGAATATGGTAGGAAAGAGCATGATAAAGTAGAAATTAAAAATATGGACAAGAAAACATTGTCAGTGATGTCTAAGTTAGCTGACATCATGTGTTTGTGGGAAGCAAGGACATTAATGGCCCTTCTGAGTAGTATGTGTCCACTGCCACCCTTGAGAAAAATTTAAAAAATTGATAGTGTGGTGAGGACTGAAAGTCCTCATATTTAGTAAAGGCTACATTTTGTAAAAAAAACTTTGATTTACTTATTTATTTGTTAACTTTGTTTATAAACTCAAGTGACTAGTTGAAATGATAAATATGATTTATGCATAAATTAGAAAATATATTGAATCATAAAAGTAATAAAGTTTTTGACTCAATATGTTACTGCCAGAGGTGTTAGTAAAAAGGGATGATCCCTTTTCACTGTGAGAGTTGTCATGTTGGATTTATATTGAACCTTAAAAGATGGGGAAATATATGTCAAATTTGGTTAATCCTGGCTATATCACAGGCTTACAATAACAAGTAAAGGTGTGCTTATGGAGTAACACTTAGATATTGTTGTTAAAATAATATCTCAACCAA
This sequence comes from Tonatia bakeri, assembly GCA_004024845.1. NCBI lineage: Eukaryota > Metazoa > Chordata > Mammalia > Chiroptera > Phyllostomidae > Tonatia > Tonatia bakeri. The sequence continues at coordinate 60,207 of PVIA01004087.1, forward strand.
TGTATATAGAATAAGTGGATCTTCTATTCACATTTTACAGGACTTTTTTGTGAATTAATGCATAATGATTTAAAATAAAGCAAAGTAATACTTTATAAAGTTGGATTTGGTTGGTGCTGTTGAAGGCTGTATCATCTGATTTTTTTTCCTTTGGTCTCAATACTCTAAATTCAAAGTACAGTGCAGGTCTGCATCATACATTTCAAGTTTTAAATATAAAGGTAAATCTCAAATCATACCCCTCTATTACTTCAAAGGTCATGTCCTTTAGGGCCAGAGGAAAAAAGTAGAGAGTTCTTAGTCTATATAATTATTTGTATGCTTTCCCTTAAGGCATCAATTATTAAACATATGTAGCCCAATTGCGATAATAAAAGCTACCAACCTGTTGAATTTCCCATCTTTGGGATAGTGTGTAAGGGAGCACAGAGATAAAGTGAATAGCACTGCTTTCTCTCTGCCTCTAACTGGTTGGTAGAACCTGGGTAATGGTAAAGATGTGGAAGGGTTTTCTTGACAAGGTGGATTGTGTGGGGAAAGGTACCTGAGTGTGGCAAAGCCCTGGGGTAATTTCAGGGAGACAGTGAATATCAAAGAGAGTTGTTTCTTGAGCATATTACACATCTATTCTTACTACTAAATACTGCAGCAGTAAAAGGTGAGCATCCCATTATCTGCTCTCATATCTCTCAGCAATTTAGTTAGAAGTGTTAGCTAGGGAAAGATGTGGACTGATAATTTTTAAGGCTCGTTGATTTGATCTTAGAATATATGAAGTTTTGTACAAAAGAAATCTAGAAGTAAACTTGTCAGAAGACAATGGTATTAGTTTCAATATGAGAAGGATGATATTTACCTGTAGAGATAACACAAAATGAAAGGATCAACAGTATATTGAATTGTGCTCATTGAAATGGACCAAGACATCAGAGGTTAATCCATTTTGATCTAGTGGCGGTATATGTTGATCGCATAAGTAGCATTTATTGAAGGCTTCCAATCAACAGTTTTATGTAGCACAAGTGTTACTTTTTATAATCTATCTCTATGTTAGTGCTTCTGACTTTGTCCTGTTTTTCAGTTATTAAAAAAAAATTAAGGCACAGAGAGGTTAAATTACTTTGTCAAGATCATACAATTAGTAAATGGTGGGGCTGTAATTCTAAGTGAAGTATCTATCGTTTAAGAAAAGTGGAAGAGAAAAAGATGTAAGAAAGATAGGAAGTTGTCACAGAAGAGCTGCAGTGAAGATATATTTATCAACAATGTATTCTTTATATCATAATTTGTATTTAGACTTTTCCACATTTAATTATATAGATGACCAGTGTTAAAATCTAACCCTCTGTGGCAGAAGGCATGCTTGTAATAAATAAATAAATAAATAATGTGTACTTGTGGTTTCTCCAAATACTTTTCACATTTAATGTAGAAATAAAAATGAGTCACTAGAGGATGATAAATTTTAGAAATTCTTATTATGAGGAAATTAGATTTACTTAATCATATTTAAGAAATATGTTTCAGAGTCCAGTAAGACATTCATTACATATAGTGGTGCTCTGTTACTTTGGAAAACAAAACAAAAGTAAGTTTGAAAATATGGGATGATAAATATCCCAGGGCCGTATTAGAAACAAGTCTAAATTAATAATCTAATGTGTGTGTTCCTAGTCATACAGCTTGCAAAGTAGAACTAAAAGCTTTCCTTTTTAACTTTGAGCTAGTTCAAACTAATATTTTAGAAAATAGTGATAGCTATTGTCCTACATTCAATGAGCAGACTGAAACACAAAATTGGCTATTAGCCTAAAGCTTCAGCATTTTGTAGGAAGGAGAAAACAACTTAAGCTAGTGAATTGGCTTCTGTTTGGGATGGGTGCCCAGGGCTCTGACCAAGCTTGCTTTGGTAGGTTTCAAATCCCTGGAATGTATGTTCATTCAACTGACCTTTGGGAAACAGAGTAAAGAGAAGCAGGGAAGCTTTAAGCAAAACCATCTGCACAGCTTCACTGAGCAAAACCTTTTCTAAGATCCTCAACCAGAACAAATCAGCATATAAATAGACATTGAAGCCTAACTCAGGTAAGGATGGAATAATTCTTTTGTAGTGTTGGGAATAGTGTACAACTCGTTCCAATGAACCCTTGGCTAAGCTTGCATTGTGGTGGGATGGAGAAGGTGAGAAGAGGCTGACTCTTGGCCCAGTCAAAAGGCTGAGGGTGGAAGGGCCTGAGGGTAAGCCGCCATAGGAAGGTGGGGTGAGGGACCAAGGGTGCAGAGGATCTATTCAAGTCACAAAGATTCTAAGATGTGAGGAAGACATGGGTAAGATACACAGGAAAAAGGTCACCCTTGTCAAGGAAGAGTGTGGGACAGAAAATGTCCTCCCAGAGACGGGTCCTTCACTCCTCAAAGAATAAACTATTATTAGAGCACTATTGGGTTACGCCACAAGAAAAGAATGAGTTTGGTGTGGTCCGTGCTCTTGAGGAGTTTATAGAGTAGTGGTGGATATAGACCTATAAAGAAATAATGAGCACACAATGCATTAAACAGACACACTGTTATACTGTGTTTAGGGGATGGGATGGACCTACATTTGATTCTCATTTCTGTCATTCCTAGCCATATTCACCTTGAGAGATTATTTAGTTTTTAAACTTTCATTTTCATTTCCTTCAAAGAGGGTTATAATAATACTTATGTTATGGGGCTATTGCCAGGGATTTGTGTGTTGAAGATCATCAAATATTTCTGGGATACTAGGGATATGATTTGACTTAATACCAAAGATAGAAATATTTGTGAGGAACTGATGGCTTCAGTAACATGTTTAAAATAATGAAAGAATGAAATCACATAAATGAAATACTAATTTTTAAACCTTTCAGAGAAATAATATCTCATTACTTCATTCTGGAATTTGATAAGCGAGTGAATTACCATTGCCATATATATATATATATATATATATATATATATATATATATGCTTTTAATCCATGAGTTCTAAATAACTAAAGAAATATCAAACATGATATTAATTAACATATTTGAATATCATGAAGTAAAAGTCAAAATAACGTGGTAATGAATACTTCAGTGCATTTTAATATCTCATATGTGTCTGTATAATTCATGTCCTAAGATAATATATATTTATTTTTTTGACCAATTTCTTAGGAAGAAGTTTAGGCACAGCTATGTTTTGATGAAAATAACAGTATCAGGAATGTTTATTAATAGAATGCATGTTGAAACCTGCATTCATCTGTGGAAGCGCATCTGGAACTAAAATTGAATAAGGCCATGTAATTTAATATTACATTTTTCATTTTATATATAATTAATTGAAAAATACATGTATGGACAAAGTTGGATTCAACCTGAACACTGAATGATCTAATTGCATTACTCATTTGTTGGCTTCTAGAGTAACAGAACTGTTTTCTGAGTAATAGTGGTGGGTGCTTCTGAAATAAGGGTATCCCTTCCTACTAACTCTTCTAAAAAACATTACATTTGTAATATACTGTCCTGGATTATCATGTTAGCCTGAAATATATGTATTTCATATATATACATCTTATATATATTTCTTACATATGATATATTTCATAGATATAGTCTGTCTGGAAAAAGTCCAGCCACTGTTAGTATAATGAGAATGGTTTGCCTGACATCCATGTAACCTGGCAGCCAAAGAGAGTGGACTGGAATGTGTATGCTTGAACAATGATGACTTCACTGTACTTGTCAGTGAAGGTGATAGATGCTGTGAAGTTAGCATGTGTACTGTGTGGCTATCAAATTGAAAATGAGCAGGTAGAGCAATGAATCTGCATTAAATTTTGTATTAAGCTTGATCATTCTTATGGGGAAACTATTTGGATGATTCAGAAGTCCACAGCTATGGGCAACTGGTGATTGGCGACTTCATCACCACAACACGCCTGTTCATGCATCACATCTCGTGCAGAGTTTTTGGTGAAACATGAAATCACCTTGGTGACTCAGCCCCTACAGCCCAGATTTGGCACCTTGTGACTTCTGGCTTTTTCTAAAACTAAAATCACCTTTGAGAGGGAAAAGACTTCAGACTGTTGATGAGATTCAGGCAAATATGGTGGGGCAGCTGATGGTGACTGGTAGAACTGTGTGAGGTCCCAAGGTGCATACTTTGAAGGGGACTGAAGCATCATTGTCCTAATTACAATGTTTCTTGTATCTCATATCTTTTTCAATAAATGTCTCTATTTTTCATATTACATGTCTGATACCATCTGGACAGATGTTGTTTATACACATTATCTGTGGAATAAAAGAGCAAAAAACTCATAGCAGCACTAAGAACGAAAACGTCGATGAGCTCTAAGTGCTGCCCCATCACCTGGACCTATTAGGCAAATTGATTGTTTTTCTTCAAAGCCTGAACAAGTAAACTAATTTTTATGATTGTTGTTCTTGCCTATCTTATATTTCTCCCTAATATTTTATTTTCTTCCATCATTAAAACATAACCTTACAAATTTCTACTTTATAAGAAAATATACTGTGAAGTCAGACATGATATTGTCTGAGAAGCATTTACTTGATTAGGAAAGATTTGTCTCAGCTTTTCCTTCCTTCTTAATTTCTTTTTATAAATTAATCTAGAGTTAGTTTATTTATTAGGTATCTTTGAGAAATAGCTTTTTGATCCATACGAGGACAATTATTGTTAAGATTGGTCTTACCACCTATATTTTCATTTCTAATTTTGTGTGTGTGTTTTGCTTACTATTGTATTCCTAGTAATGTGGACAAAAATGGGGTTCTATGCAAAGCAATATCACATGGTGATCTTATCTTAAGTTTCTAACTGATCGTCAGTTGACATGTGTATCATGCCCCGGGCACATAGCTTTCTGATAAAAGTTTTAATTTGCCTTAAGCAAGACCTGTCCATTGTTTCTATGCATCTAGGCTGACATAATTTTGAAATGATTCATCTAAACTTTTCTTTACAAATTAATTTTGAGAAATTCAGAAAGTGTTACATGTATGACCTTTATATTTTATATTGTTACCAAGTATGAAAATTTATAAACATACACTCCAAAATTTAGATAATTTAAACTGGCTATGCATAGCAACTCCAGATGTTTGCTATAAATTAAACATTCAGTTTATGCTCAATAGATGTATAAAAATTAAAAATGGCTATAAATTTGCTAAATAAAATATTAAAATATTAGTATATAATATAATGAATTGATCAATTAGTAAAATTAACAGATGATTTATTTAAACATTCACTATAGTAGCCAGTATCAATATGATTGAATTCTAGTAACATATTAGAGGTTATGCTACAAAAATGAGAACATTTTGTGGTAATAATTTCTATTCTCTTGCTTTTCAAAACATGTAAGCCCACTGTGCATCCATGATTACTTAGAATAAAATAACTTTTTAATCATTTTCATTCTTTCGTGTATTTTGAATAAAACATTTTTAGTATTATTATAAACTACCAAATCATCTAAGAAAGTTGAAATCTTTAGTGGACTGAGCCCATGTATTTGTTTTTTTTTAAATTTTTTTATTGTATTTTTTTATTACCATTTATGCCCTTCTCCCTCCAGCAGTCACCACGCTGTTGTCCCTGCCCATGAGTCCTGTTTCTTTTTTGCTGAATCCTTCCACCCCCATCTATTTTTAAATATTATAAAGAATATTGTGTTAGTGTAAAAACTTTTGAATTATTTGCATATACAGATACTGTTTATCAACTTTTAAGTAGGTTCATTATAAACATTTGCACATCTATATTATCTTTTCCATTTTTAAGTTCATTTATTGAATATTCAATAATTAAAAAACTCATGTATTGATAACTTTTGTAAGTGATTGGTAACTTGCAAAGTGTGTGAGTCAGCTCTTGATTTGCTTATGTAGTAAAAATTTTTTAAACAACTCAACACATTTTAATTAAAACAAATTTTATTTTTTTGTAAACACTAAACAACACTAAACTCAGTGTTGTGTTAGATATATAAATAAACACCAATTGCACACTCAGTTTGGAACCAATGAAAGGTTATACATAAATCACTAGGAATAGGACATTGCTGTAGCTCTCAAGGAGCTGAGAGGCAACTTAGAAATTAGTTATTTCATGACTGACATTTTAATTTCATTTTAATAGTGTTGAATACAAAGCATTTTAATCTACCTTTTTTCCCATATGATTATTTCTGTTACTAGTTTAATATAGAATGTGCAAATAAAGTATTGAATTCCTATGAAATATTAAACTGTTCATTATGGACCTGACTTTGTAAGATAGAATAAATGCAATGTATTCAAAAAGGGATTTACTTCTGACAACATGGAACTTTAGGTAAGTGCGGGCCGGGCTTTCATGCTGCACACTCTCAGTGGTTTACCTCTCAGTCCGTTCTATTTGCAGCTCGTATCTCAGAGGCCCACTGATCAGCACTTAACCCCTGATGTATCAGTGCCACAAAAATTGATCTGCTGTCTCTCAGTTACCTCTGATCATTGATAGTGAGGGTGTGGATGGAGGTGGAGGCGGAAAACAAGTATTAAAACTTTTCCGTTGGTGAGGAGAGTACTTTTAGCTTAGTTATCTTTCAAATATGTGTCCTTGATTGTTAAGGGAATAAATCTTTATACAATGCTAATAAGCAAAATACCAGGTGAGTGTTTTATTGCTTGCAGTCTCAGGAAAATATTTCATAATTAAGAGTGCATTTAAAGTTAGAAAGATTTGAATGACAATTTAATAATTTTTAATACAGATTTACATTGCTTGTGGATTTATAATTCCATCACAGCGAGGAAAGCTAATATTTTGTGCATATTTTATTTTTGACCTTAGGTTTTTCTGCCTTTAATTTCTGTGAATACTTCATATTTTTGTCTTTCTCAGTCATATTAAATAAAGTTCAAATTTAAATCATGATTTTATTGAAAATGATTTTAGAATATTGGCTGGTAAAGTGGCTAAATCGTATTGATATTGATATCTAAGCAGTATTCATTTTACCTTTTAAGGGAATACAAGCAAGATATTCCTATATTATCTTTCTGGCAATTTGAGTACCTATATCATGATTTTTATTTGGTGTAAATTTTACTTTCAGGGTTATGCTTTACTTCTGTGTGATTCTTGGTATATTGGAAACGTTTGCCTACTTATAATTTTTTTAAATCCCCTTTTAAATGCTATAATACATAAACTGCAAGATCAGAGTGCTAATATCTTAGAGTTATTATTAAGTTGTTTGCACTGTGGCAGAATGTGTGGCCCCAACCCCTGTGTGGCAATGAAAAATAACCCTGCAATCCACACTGGGGCTGGGGCCCTCAGCCTGGGCTGCAGGGGAACATCTAAGCATGGGTGGGTTTATTTTCCCCTTTCTTCTTATCCTTCTCCTTCTTCTTCCTTATCTTTTCTGAATTTCTAATTTTATTTTAACTAAATGTAAAACTGGATACTAAATTTAATTATTAGAAAATGTTTAAGATATTTCAAACTCAAGTATTTTTCCACAGTAAATTTTATGAAATCTATATACAAATTCTGTCTGATGAAAACCTAACATGTGAATTGAAATGGAAGTGTAAACCATACACCAGATTTTTGAAACTTAGTATGAAAAAAATAAACTATCTTATTAATAATTTTATGTTGATTACACATTGAAATAATGCTTTTGATTTATTGTGTCAAGTAAATTACTAAAATTTACTTTACCAGGTTTTTGTGTTTGAAGGAGCTATCAGAAAATTTCAAATTATGTATATGGTTCATATTATATTTCTGTCAAACATGCTGCTGTAGATCAGGGGAACTCACTACGTTTTTCTGGGGACAAGATTCAGAGCATTTCCCAAGAACCTGAAGTCCCAAAGAGGCTGAGAATCACACGATTAATGTAACTGTAAGATATACGCTGCCGTGCCTTCTGCAGGCTGCCCTCAAGAAAACCTTTTTCAGAGAGGCAAGCTGATGCTTCACAATCAAGCATTTTACAAAGTCCCCTGGCACTCTCCTGAGAGGGAGGTTTGCAGCAGCTCCGTCTTCCTGCTTTCAGTCACTGGGCCCGCTTGGAGCAGGCCTGGATGTGCTGGTACCCAGTATCTTGGTTCCTGACCAGGAGAGTCAACTTGAGTAAAGCAGCCAAGCAGGAATCTCCCTCCTGACACCCAAAACAAGTCTTTATTTGGACAAAAATCCTGAAGGCAGTGAAAATGTTGCTTGGCTAATTACAACTCAAAGGAACTACTTAGAATAAAACCGCTCCCAGGGAAGGGGAGAGGTCATTGGAACAGCAGAAACCGTCAGGTTAGAAGAGAGGAAATGGAAAGAAGTATTTGCTTTTGAATAATAAAGTCCTACTTCTTTATCATTTTGTAAGTCAGTTAAATGGCAACTTTGCAAGTGCTATGTCCCTACTAAAGCACCTGATGTGCCATTCTGTGTTTCTGTCCAAAAGTGGAACATGGTCACATTCTTAACTCTCTCACATTGAATCTTGGTCCCCAGGCTTATGAAGCCCTTGATTTGTAACTGAAGGAGGGGCATCAGAAGGGAGACTGAAGAGGACAGGGCAGAATTAGGAGAGGGCCGAGGTGGGTAGAGACTTTAAAAGCATTGAGAATGATCCGGATTTAGCCGTGAAGGTTGCTATATTTTGAAATTCAAAAGACTATTAGAAGACGTGTGTTCTGATTCTCAAAAGGGAGCACAAGTCAAGACAAGTTGGAGGCTCACTGCCCTAAATCCACACTGCTGAACACAAGAACAGGTCATCCAATGAAACACCTGCCTGCACTTGAGCAAATCAAAGTTGTAGGAATTCTCTGTGCGGTGGGAGGTAACGCCGACTAACACGTGACTGTGTGACAATCTACTGAGTTCCTTAATCAAAGTAGGTGTAGAATTCCAATGTGACATATGCAAGCAGAAGCTTTCCTACCTACATACAGCATACCCACACTGTCACCCAAATTAGGTACCCTTGAAGAGTAAACACAGCGTTTGAAACTTAGTGGTATTTTAAGGCAAAAGAAAAGTTCTTAAGTCATTTTCTTCACAGCCACTTTTTTATCCACAAGCAAGGAAACCACCATGAACTTTTTTACAAAATAGGTGGAACCAATACTAGCAAAAGGCCAGATGATTTAAAATTTTGAGTCAGCACTTCACCACTGTTCTCAATAGCTCCTGGACCCTGGTGAGTACAGGATCAGGGACAAACTGCAAATTCGTTTAATCTGTTGGCAGTGGTCACCACATTGAAATGTTTCTTTTACTTCCTCTGAGCCATATACTTCTTTAGCAGTAGCTGGGATTTGAGATGAACTTTGGATTTGGAAGCTTTGCCTGGCACATTTTCAGCCACTTGTGGTTCAGGCACTGGGTGGCACTCATTCTGCACCTCTTCTCTTTGACCAGCCCCTGGGAAACAAAGTCCTTGGTGTCTTCCGACAGCCCCTCAAGTTCTCAGCATTGACATCCCAGCTACACTTCACAGTGAAATTCATGGTTTCGGTATCTGTTTCCCCTTGAAATGGGTACAATCCCTATTCTTCTTGATGGGACAGCTATTGACTAATTGAAAGAGGGGCACAAATACAACAGGAAATTTTCACATATTTACTTTGATCTGTTTGCTTGTGTTTAGAAAAATTCTACTGCTATCAAGATTAGCTAGATAAATGCTTTCCAAACTTTAGTGTGCATAATTGCCACCTGGAGAAATCTGTGTTTAGCTATAGCTGCCAGAGATTCTGATTCAGTGGGTCCAGGAGTAGGTGCCCTGGGTTTTCACTTTGGACAAGCTCCCAGTGGTTGCTCACGCCGCCTGTCTAAGGGCTGTGCTATGAGGAGCACGTCGGCGGATAACAGTAAGCAACTTGAGATATCAGCCAAATGTTGAAAACTTTAAGGATAATGAGTACATTTATTAATTAGGCACACAAAGTGTCTTCCATGTGTTTGAATGTTAATAATTAATAGACTTTAAGGATGTAAATTTGGTGGTAATTATACTGAACACCTTTTTTGTTCCATAAAAATGCCATATTAGAATAATCCTATGAGATTCTTAGTTCTCAGAATTCATTGGACCAGTTTACACCTCAAAATACAAACTGCTGCTATTAATGATCACCTGTCCAAAAAATATGCAAATTTATTGATCATTTTCAAGATAATTTTGTTCAAAGATTATGTTGATGCATGCACTAAAAATTTGCTTAATGTACCTAGTAGTGTGTATTACCAATAAAATTTACATTTAAGTAGAATGGTTAACATTAAAAGGTCACTTTTAAAACCCATTGTGTAATGAATGCATCACAGATTTTACTGACTATACAAAGAAAAAAAGCTAACTTGTATACTGTACCAGTTGCTAGATAATTATTGTACTGATGGACCACATCTTATAAATTTACCACTTGTGAATAAAGTCTCATAAAATGCTAGAAAATTGATTTCAGGGTCCAATAATGGTGGGCCATCCTGTTGAAGATTAGCATTCCAAGAAGAATAACCAGAAACCCTAAATATTATTTTAAAAAATAAAATTAACATAAGTCTAAAAACTCACCACAGCTAACGTGTTTGACAGTCAAATGCTAGTTACCGAGGTTGGGAGTATGTGAGGGGTCAAGGATCCTGGAAAGAAGTGAAGCAGAGATGGGAGCCCAACACTCAGCCCCAATTTATTTTTCTGATAATTGCCTATTTTGCAAGTGGTGTTACAGAATGAACCCATGGAGGGGGGCAGATATGTGGTCTCTCTTGAAGGGTAAGTGGAAGCAGTCTAGCTTCCTCACCCAGGTGTCTGGGTATCTAAGGGAAGCAGTGTTCCCATCGACTTGGAGGGGCCGGATAGCTAGTGATCTCATAGCCTTGAGACTGGGTCTGATAATTGTTCTCATAACATGAAGTGGGCTCACATAAGCAGAATTATGCTATGTTATATAATTCTCTGGCTTTTTCCCCGCTTTGTTTGTTTTAGTATTTAACAAGGGTGAGAGGCTTGCTGCTGGGTGCCACGCTGGAGGAGTAAGGCCCATGACGTGAGTCATGCAGGGAAACATGCATAGTGCAAGCTGTGTGCACCTCCCCCCCCCCATTAATAAAGGCTTGCCCGATATCCCAGTGGCTCCATGAATACTTTTCCATCTGCATGAATACCATGAAACAGGCCTTGAAACTGTCATACAGTTACAAATCCCCTCTTTGGTTGGGGGGGCCCTGGCTGTACCCCGTTACAGTGGTAGTTATAAGATAAGAAGCCAAGCATAATTTCTGGTGGTCTCCCAGGGCTGTGGGTACACCAAGATGCTTACCGAAGAGGAGCCGTGGTAAACACCCAAGCGTTCAGCTGAGAGCCGTGAAGGGCTAGTCCTTGGATATCGGGGCTGTGATAAGCAGGATTCTGAGACAGCTTCTCAGTGACCCACATCTTGTATCATCCCCTCCTCCTGAGTGTTTCAGGGCCTCTGAATATGATGGGATGTTAACTGTGATTAAGCTCAATTATATGACAAAGGTAGAGGGATTTTGCAGGTGATTTTGAGTTAATTATAAAGGAGATTATTCTGAATAAATTAGACCCAATCTGGTAATTTATTTAAAAAGTGACTGGTCCTTTCTAGTGAGAGATTCTCCTCTTGGCCTGAAATAGTAAGCTGCCATGTTGTGAGAGGGTCCTGCGGCTTCTAGAATTTGAGAGCAGTCCTGGCTGGTAGCCAGGAAAAAAACAGGGATCTTATTCATATAAATTTAAGAAACTGAATTTTGTCAACAATAATGTGTTTGTAAGAGAAGGAACATGGCATGGCCAACACCTTGATTTCAACTTCGTGAAACCTTGAGCTTATGGCATATAGTTAAGCTGTGCCCAGATGTCTGGCCTCTGGAAACTGTGAGAATCCAGTGGGAAGATGAAAAGTTTGCCTTAGGTAATTTGTATAGATCCATTTATTTCTAAGTATCATATTCCCAAATTCTGTTAGTTAGTACTGTATTCTGAATTTATTAGAACTGACTCTGTATGATGAGCTTTGTTTTTTGTTTCATTGAAAAGGGTTTTATATACCTAGGAAAAAGCCCTCTGAGAATATTCACCAAACTCTTAACATTTGATGCTGTACTGGCTTCTTTAGGTGCAGGATTATGGAGTTGTAGATAGGAGAAAGAGAAAGGAACTCTAATGTCTTCTTTATACATGTCTATACTTTTGATTGTTTTTCTTTTTTCAGAAGGATCATTTACTCTTGACTCTTTTGCACCCCCTGATAACAACTTTGATCCAACAGTACAACACACCAGGGCCAAAAATAAGTTCCATTTTTGGAAGCCCATTAACAAGTTTTGCCTCATCAAGATTTAATGCCAGTGGAGAATCCACTGGCAGTACATGAGCAGGCGTTCCTACTTCTTCCCCGATTTGCTCCTTCCTTGCTGCTCCCCAACTACACCCATGTTCAGCAAATGTTTGTCTCAGGCTGTCTGTACTCGGTTTATAATTTGCTTTATTAGAATGTCACTATAGTTTGTAGGGTCATCCAAAAGCTTTTTCTCTTAAGAATGTTCGCACTTATCTAGGGACACTTGGAATGTCCTTTATTTTGCAACATAATGCCATGTTCTTTTCATTGCTGACCTTAGTGTATTACTACTTGTTTGAATGGATTCTCCCTGTTGGGGCAAATTTCCTGGTTGTTTTTGTGCAGCTTTAAAAAAAAAATCTTTCTGACATTTCCCTATATCTACATGACTCAAATATACCTATAGGAAAAATATAATGTATACACAAAATAGAAAAACAAAATAGAACTACCATACGCTATCTACGGAAAAAAAAATGTGTTCAATCTTTATAGTTAAAAATATGTTTAACAAAGAAAACAAACCTTCATTATGTCAGCACAAGAAATATAAAAAGGAAAATAATAGATAGTACTTTTCCAATATCAGAGTTTCAAATGCTTTAATTCTTACTTTAAGATTTGCTGTTGTAAGCCCTGCCTGGGTAGCTCAGTTGGTTAGAGGATCATTTCCATATGCCAAGGTTGCAGGTTTGATCCCTGATCAGGGCATATACAAGAATCAACCAATGAATGCATAATTAACTGGAACAATAAATCTATGTTTCTCTCTCTCATTCTCTTCTTCTCTCTCTTAAATCAGTCAATAAATAAAATGATTTGCTATTATAACAATATATAAATTATTGCTATCAGAACAAATCTAATTTAGCAGATTTAAGCAGTTTTATTTTAAGTTATGAGTATAGAATATGAAAAAACATATTTATTCCTGATTCTAGATAAGATATATGGCACAGCATCATTGATGAATTTTTGAGAAAATCTGTTTGTTGAAGTATGAGTTTCCAATCAATAGATGAGAACCTGCCATTTATATCAATAAGAGTTATCTGGTAGACTGTGGCTGGTGACATCACCATATCCTTTTCTCTTAGCAACCTCTCTGTGGTTTCCCAACATTCCTTTAGCAGAATAGATAGTTATCAGTGAACAACTTTCATTTGATTGTGGATTTTAAAAACTATTTCCTTATTTCCACTTGGAAATAATGTTACCACTTTGCCTTCACCTACACTAGTTACCCTAAGGCTAGTAGGAAAAGAACAAAAGCTTAAACTTTAAAAAGATAATTTCTACAAGGAGGATTTTACTTTCAGATATTTTGAATGTTTTTAATTATAATCTGTGTTTTCTTCCAATATTCAGCATGTTAGTGCCATGGTTTTGAACTCTGGAAAGGAAACCCTATGTTCTTTCTTTAAAATTTGAATCTTTTTAATCCCTCTAATATTATACATAACAAAGAATGAATAGTTTACCATTTGAATGCTGATGTGAAAATGTGTAGGTTTGAGGTACAGCGCAGAGGTGCCAGCCAAAATGAACATAATCAGTATTTACTTGGTGTAGGCAGTCACCAGCACAGAATGCAGCAAATTCTGTTATTCTTTGACTTTTTACATATAAAAAATTTAATGGCTTTTTATTACCTCAATGCATGAAAATTAATTTGCTATAGTTGACTGACAAAAGTATTTAGATTTCTCTACCAAACATGAGCAAAACCAGACCTTTCTGAAATATAAGGTTAACTTTTCTCTAAGTAAATAACCACTTTTATTATTTTTGAAACTTAATCTATTTTATCTCACCATTGCAACCTGACAAGCACATCAAGGACTTTATTTGGTTCTTCATAAGGAGGATATTTGGCATTATATTATAGCTGCCTTCTGAAGTGCTGAAATGAGCTTTAGTTATGACATGTATTATCTTCAAACTCTTACTATATTTTTAGTACAGATGGAAATAAGAGTCTTTTTTTTGTTGACATTTGTCACTGTATATTGTGACAAAGTTGTTTTTTTTGCCTCCCAAAATTGTTTTTTTAATCAGCCTACCTTTAAGGTACTTAAATTTTTATATCAGTGTGAAGAAATAATCATGTCAGATTTCATTTCCTTAGATTGCAACTGAGAAAACTGATAACCAGAGAAATTAATGGATTTTAATGTTGTCTCATATTAAATGGGAAAACTGGTATCAGACTTAGGTTCTGATGCCCTCTCTGGTGGTCTTTACTGTATCTCTCTAATTTGTTAGAGTGGAATTTAAATGAATTTTAGAGAATCAAATAACTTCATAGTCAATCAGAAGAGCAGACCATGTTGTATACAGACATATATTTATTTTTGTTAGCCGTGTTTGGTCTGTCATGCCTCTGTTTTTATATTTAGATATCTAAATGTAATAGCAACTTGAGAATTGTCCTTTTGAAATTTCAGATGTCATACTTTCAGCTCTAAATTCATAATCCTAGCAAATATATAAATGAGGAAAATTGCCTTTTTATTTTTTGTTATTTTTACATTGTTATTTATTGATGGGGTTTATTTTCTTCTGTGAACTACCACTCACAGCCTAAGAGAAGGAACCATACTTACAACATGTAATCATGTTCATCCCCTCCCCCAGGAATATGAACATAGATGGTTGGCCACACTTTATCCATGCTGGGCCAGTCAGATCCTCTCAGAAGTTTAGAACTGAGATTTATAGATATTAGTCTCTATGGTCACTTGAATTAAGGTAATATAAACTCAGGATGGTAGAGTGTTTCCACTGGTTAAGCATTTCTTGGTCCATGTGACTACAAAAGCAGAGAAAGCTGAACCAGAGTGGGAGAGTGGAGGTGGGGAGATTGTAGATAACAGATGTACAGGGAAGAGCAGGATCAAAACATTAGGTATCCTTAGACAAATGGAGATCCAGGTTACAAACAACTTTTTATTCCCTTACTCCAGCTCTTAGAAGCTTGACTGCACTCCTTGTTCTCGGACTTTTTGAGTTCTACCTGTATTGTTTGTTCATTTATTCTGCTTCATTCTTACAAACCCAAGAACCCTGAATAAGACAAATTAAATCAGAGTTTTACCAAACTCATATTTTAGAAATCAAATGGATTATTTATATTTTAAACATCTTCACTCTATTTAATATTTTGTTTTGCTATAGGGATACTACTTTTATTATCATATTTGAAAATGCACATGTTTAAAAATTTAATATAATTTGCCTCTAATCCCACCATCTGGAAGTAGCTTCTGTCAGTGTTTTGATATATACTCTTGTAATCTTCTGTGCATAACAACGTACACACTCGCACGTGCAGTAGTCCTTGCTGAGTTACAATCGACAGTATGTATAGTGTGATGTTTTACTATTGTATATAACAAAATGATTTTTATTTACGATAACATTCTTTACTTAACCATTTTCCCATTTATGATCATTGCTTTTTAATTTATAGAATATTAGTTGAAGCCTCATTAGAGCTTTGATTTTTTAATCTCTTCTTTTATTCAATAAATCTTTATTAAATATCCACTGTGTGTTAAACACTTTGATACAACTAATCAATAAGAAATGTTAGCTAACCTTGAGGGGATTAGTGTTTTAATGTGAAAGAGACTAATAAAGCAATATGTTCATCAAATGTGGTTCAGTCAATTCTTGGAGGAAAAAGGAGTGAAAAAGTTTCTGTTATGGGAAATTGGGTCTTAATTGTACTCTTAATATATGAATAAATGACTGAAGAAGAGCATGCATTGAGAACAATGAGCTAAATTAGAAAGACAAGCAAGGCCCAAATCATGCTGCAGGGAAGCTTGTTTGCTGCCATAGTATAAGCAATGGATAAAACAGAAAGTTTCATGGTGGAGGAGGGGACTTGGTAGATATGCATTTTCAATTAATTATATGACAGCAGAAGATGCATTGCCCAGGTGTAACACTTGAAGTGAGGAAGCTCCTTTAAGTGAGAAATCTACTGAAATAGTCCACATAGGAAATGAGATCCAGTGTTACCATATTTGTATTGAAGAGAGGTTAAGTTATGGCTTTATATAAAAGATAATTTATAGTATTTAATGACTGGTTGGTAGTCAGAAGGTTAAGAGTAAAGAATATCTCACATTGTTCTCAATCTTCTGGCTTGCTACTATTATAGGAGATATACAATACAAAAGGAAGAGCATGTTTAGTGGAAAAGTAATGAATATTAATTTAGACAAGTTTGGCTTGAATTGTCTGTTGGACATCTAGGTGGAGATGACCAGTAGTTAGCTAGTATACTAAGCTGACTAGGTTGCTGAAAAAAGGGAGGAAGGAAGGAAGGAAGGAAGGAAGGAAGGAAGGAAGGAAGGAAGGAAGGAAGGAAGGAGAGAGGGAAAGAAAGAAAAGGGAGGAAGGGAAGGAAAGGAAAGAGAGGAAAGAAAAGGAAAAGAAAAAAAAAAGAAAAGAATGAAGGAGGGAGGGAGGGAGAAAGAATGAGCACAAACTGATAGTTTAAATCACATAAATTTATTTTCTCACAGTTCTGGAGACCAGAAATCTGAGAATCAGGATGCCACCTCAGTCAGGTTCTGGTGAGAGCTATTTTTCTGGCTTGCAGATGGTTCTCTTCTCTCTGTGTCCTCGATAGTAGAGAGAGTGTGAATAATCTCTCTCACTTCCTCTTCTTATAAAGCCACAGTCCTATCAGATTAGGGTCTAACCCTTATGACCTTGTTTAACTTTAATTATTCCCTGAGGACTTCATCTCCAGATACTGTCACCCTGGAGTATTGGGCTTCAGCAGATGATTTGTAGGGAGATACAGTTGAGTCCATATAAGCTAAACATCAACCTGGACTGCAAATGACATCTTTAACTGGAGACACAGTTGGGTATGCTTCATCATGCAAATAGAGGAATGTGCCCAAGCTAGGTATCCAGAATAAAAGGAAAATGGTCAAGAACTTCAACATTTATGTTGGTATCAGAAGGGGAGATAGCAAAGTAAAGTTCAGCTGGAGGAAAAGCAGAAGGTAGGCCATCTTTGACTATAAAGAAGTAGAAAGTTTTATACAGAGTGGAAGATTCTATAATGTCAATATAAGTCAAATGAGTTAGAAACTATATTGCCTGTCTAAACAAATCTTTACCTACTGGCAGAGTATAGTATTGGTAACATTCATCCAGCCCTCACTGCTTTCTTGTTGTTAGTGTCTCTTCAGCTACTTATCCTTTTTTACCATATTGGTTGTAATGACTGATGTTCATGGCACAGCATTACACTTGCCACTTATGCAGAAATATTGCTTGATGTCTAATCTTCCATAGTCAGAAGATTATATTTTTTAATATTTGAATTTAAACAAAAAAGATCCTTGGCAGGGACAGACTGTTGAATCAATCAAGTATAAGTAATTGGAGAAAGTATGTTACAGGTGAGTCTCCCTCCAGATGCCAAACCATGACATTCTCTATTTGGAGCCCTTTGGGTGACGCATGAGATATACAACCTGGGAGACCTAAACTCAGAACTGTTCCAAGCATGACCTTTCCTGGGAGAAATAAAAATTTTTAAGAGTTTTTATTTTCACAAAGAAAGATATTGAGACCTAGTGTTAAGAAAACTTAATGTTCCCATTGTTAGGAGAAAAATGTTAGAAAAAGTTTTACAAAACAAATTCTGTGTAATATCTAGAAATTTCACAGGAGAATAGATAACTAGGAACTGGGAATACAACTCTAGATATTTCCATAGAACTGTTTAATGACAAAGGCATTTCAAAAATCTTAAATTTACTATGTTGTAAAAATGCATCTCATGTATTATAGATGAACAGTATATATCTTCTATTTGGTTAAGTTTTGCCTAAGAAAAACAAACTTTTGGTTTTTCCACCAAAAGCAAACCCTAGTCTTCAGTTGGCTGTGTCTCTACAGCATTATGGCCAAAGGAAGATGGCAAATGTTTAGTTAATGCTGAACCTCCTAGCATGTAAGCACATTTGGGATACTGACAGTGTTAGGGACTGAAGAAATGTTGACATTGTCCTAAACAATATTTTCTGTATTTTAAAAGTCATTTCATTGAGGGCAAAATCAGAAGCTTTGTCCGGTCCTAGTATATTACTGCTTATTATTTTGCCTGTGCTATTTCGCTAGGGAAATAAACTTGATTAGTCTGATAAATTATTCTTCACAAGGGCATGATGATTTTTTTTTTTACTTAATAGCCCATAATTTTATTACAGCTTGCAAATTGATTTTTTTTGTTTTATGATTTGTACAAGTGTATTTCCAAGCATGAAATTTTAGAAAACTATCCTTATAATATGGGGGATTATTGCTTCAGTTACTTCTTTCTACATGAACATATGCTTTTACAAAATGCAATATAGTTGCTTTTTTCCAATCTTCTCACATCTTAAAAATCTTTCATGAATTTTAATAAATGATAAATAATGTTTCTGTGATTATTTTAGCCAATTCCTTAGGACAGTTGAGGCCTTGGCATAGTATGTAAAGTTTACTATTTACCCTGATATATCTTTATTTATGCTTATATTTTAGTAATTACTTTTAATTCTGCTGCCTTTCAGCAGGCATAAAAATATGCAACAATGGATTAATAACTAAATAAGAGACTTCTGCTTTCTCTTTGGGATATAGAAATCTGGAAGGGACCTTATTCTCATCTTTAAAACAACAAAAAGGTGGATAATCTACAAATTCACATTTTTTTCTTGAACATAACAGAGAGATGAGATCAATCAACCTGAGACTTAAAACAGAACATGAGCACTTGCTTGTCTGGAGCAGATGCCTCCAGTCAGTGGTAATGTACTTGTGGAATCTGAAAAAAGCCAAACTGGTAAAAACAGAATCAAATTGTGGTTACCAGGGACTAAGAGTTGGGAGCATAGGAGAGATGTTTTTTAAGAGATGTATAAATTTGGCCCTGGCTGGTGTAGCTCAGTGGATTGAGCGCGGCCTGTGAACCAAAGCATTGCAGGTTCGATTCCCAGTCAGGGCACATGCCTGGATTGCAGACCACGGCCCCCAGCAACCACACATTGATGTTTCTCTCTCTCTCTCTCTCTCTCTCTCTCTTTTTCTCCCTCCCTTCCCTCTCTAAAAAAAATAAATAAATAAATAAAATCTTTAAAAAAATTTTAAAAAGAGATGTATAAATTTGAAATGGGTAGTAAGTCCTAGAGTTCTAATAATGCACAGTATAGAGAATGTAGATAACACTATTATATAAGGACCATCAAATTTGCTAGGGGACTAGATCTTAGTTATTTCAACCACTTAAAAGAAAGGATAATTATGTGATGCAATGGCAACCATATTACACTGTATAAATGTATCAAATCAGTAAGTTGTACACCTTAATGTATACAATGTATACAATGTTATATGTTAAATATATTTCAATAAAAATAAATTAAAAATAATTTAGCTAAGCTCATTATCTAATTAAAAAGGCAATGTGTGTTATAGGGAGAATATGGTACCCCCAGAGGCTGCAGATGTAAGGGGAGTTTGCACTCACAGGCTTTTCTCCATGGACTTCAATCTCAGTGGATGCTCAAAACCAAACAAACGAAAACACAAATAACTCCCCTCCCCAAAATAATTTCACAAGATTAATTTCTAGAATCCTCAGAAAGCATCACGTCTAGCTCAGGCTTAGGGATGGGTATAGCAGCCACTTCAGGGAATGCAAGAAATACCTCCAGCATCCTCCCCCCACCCCCTTTTTTTGTAATAGAAGAAAAGCCTTAAATTACTAAGGGAAAGACAAACCATGACTGTTAGGGTTCCAGCTGAAAACACAGTGAAGCTGAGAGAATAAAGCAGAAAAAGCAAGAATATCTCCTAGTCCCAGAACTACAAGCTGGAGGAAGATAATGAAGTACTGAGAAGGCCATAATTTCCAGAACCAGGGACACAAAGTCTAGTTAGGACTGAGGGTTAATCAAAACAGCAGAGAACATCCACCATGCTCTTGTTCCCCACCAACCAGGCTAATAAGCTTCCAATGACAAGTAGCAGTGGAATACTGCTGGGTGAATAGAAGAGCATGAGAAGAGACTTTCTCTGAGTTACAGAGCAAGGGAAAAAGCTCAGGTTGAGGGTAGAGGAGCTATGGAGGAAAAACTCTCTATCCTACTAGTTTCTACCCCAAACACAAGATAATAGTAGAGGAACTTGAAGTCTGTAGTGCAGAGAACAACCTTGGTAACAACAAATTCTAACCCAGCTCAACTCCTAAGTAGGCTGATTCAAACTAGCAGGACAGTCACTCTCATTTAAAGACCAAAATTATTTGCTCAGTGTCTAATGTCCTACACAAGATGTTCACCTTTAAACAAAATCTGTGAGACTTACAAAATGGCACAATAAAATGTACACGATGCCAAAATAAAAGAATTCAATGGAACCAAAGATATGACCATATAATAAAATGAAAGATAGGGAATTTAAAATAACTATTATTATTTTAAAGATGAATATAAGGTGTGAATAATATGCACATCAAATAGATAGTTTTAGCAGAGCTGGAAATTGTAAAAAAGAATCAAACAGAAATGTTAGAAATGAAAATACAGTGATGAAAATGAAGAATGCCTTTGATGGGATCATCAGTATGCTTGATACAGCTGTGGTAAGAACTATTCTACTTGAATGTAGGTCCACAGAAATTACTCAGACTAAAAAACAAAGAGGTAAAAAAGTTTAAAAACAGAAAAAATCAGAGTGAAACAAGAGTTATGGTACAATATCAATTAGTGTATTTGTAATCCCAAAGAAATTGTTTTACATATGTAAATCCCAGATGGAGAAGAAAGGGGGAACAGGAAAAAAGAAATCTTTGAAGAAGAGTAATGGGAAAGAATTTTCAAATATTAATAGGAAAAATATTGAGAATTTGGTAAAAAAAAATCAATGACAGACACCACAATGCAAATTTAGGAAGCTCAAAGAACAAATTAATATACATATATACATAAACTGCTAGACACTAAAGGCAAAATAAAAATCTTGAAGATGCCCTAGCCAGTGTGTCTCAGTTGGTTGAAGTGTCTCCCTGTAAACTGAAAGGGTGTGGGTTTGATTCCTTGTGAGGGCATGTACATAGGATGCAGGTTCAGTTCCTGGTGCTCTCTCTCTCTTTCCCCACTCCCCACTTCTCCTTTCTCTAAAACTAATAAGCATGTCCTTGGATGAGGGTTAAATTTTTAAAAGTCCCGAAGGCATCCAAAGAAAAAGATAACAATATATATCAGACTTCTCATCAGAAACTAAGCAAACCAGAAGACAAGGAGTGATATCTTTAACATGCTGAAAGAAAACAATTGTCAACTCAGAGTTCTATAGCTATTGAAATTCAAGCACAATGAAGGAGAAATAAAGGCTTTTTTTAACGATCAAAATTGGAGAGAAGTCAGTGGCAGCAGAACTACTTTGTAAGAACTGTTAAAGTTCTTTAGAGATGTAGGATATAGTACCAGACAAAAACTCGAATATACAAAAATAAATGAAGGGCACTGAAATGAAATGAATGAAGGTAAAATGAAATTTATTTCCTCATACTTTTAATTGCTCTAAAACGTGACTGATTGTCTAAATAAAAAAAAGTAACAATGAAGTGTATTTCCTTATGTAAAAACAAAATATGTGACAAACAGCACAAATGGTGAAAGGGGAAGAACTGGGAAATACGGTATTACAACATTCTTGCAGTAACTGTGCATGAATCAATATAATATTATTTGAAATTTTACTGATTAAGTAAAGATGTATAATTTAAACCTTATGGTGGGCATTAGGCATTTTTAAAAAGAGTTATAAATTATAAGTCAATAACAGCTTAATATAGGATCATAAAAATAATAAAAAAGACAGCAGAGTAAAGGGGACAAATGAAAAAAGACAAATTGATAAATTTTCAAAATCTAACAATGTTGTTTAAGTGAAGTTAATTGAAAATTGTCTAAATACACTAATTTAAAGTCAGAAGGATTGATTAGGTAGTAAAAGCAAAATCTACAAGAAGCCCACATTAAATGAGTGTATTGATAGACTTAAAGTAAAAGAATGCAGAAATTTTGATCATGGAAACACTAAGCAAAAGGAAACTGCAGTAGCTATATTTATCAATAGTCTTCAAATTAAGCATATAAATAGGGTTAAAAAAGGATATTAAATAATGATAAAGGGTCAGTTTTCCAAAAAAACATAATGTTCCTAAATATGCATGTACTTAACATTGAAGCAGAATATATGAAGCAAAAATGGATAGAATTGAAAGAATAAGTGGACAAATCCATAATTATTGAAGACTGTGACACTCCCTTTTCAATAATTAATAAATCAACCTAGAATGAACATAAATAAGGATGAAGACTATCTGAGCAATATGCTTAACTAATTTAACAGAATTCTCATTTATATAAGAATTATCATTAATACAAGAATCCAAACAATAACAAAATACATATTCTTTTGAAGAGCACTTAGAACATGACAGACAGTGTTCTAAAAGGTACAATAAGCCTTAATAGAGTAAAAAGAATAGAAATCATAGAAAGCATGTTCTCTGAACATAAATAATTAAACTAAAAATAAAACATAAGAAGATATCTAGAAAATCCTCAAATATTTGGAAATCAAACATATTTATAATTAACCAACGGAAGAAGTCTCAAGAGAAATTAAAAATATTTTTAATATTGAAAATAGGAGGTGATAGCATTTTTGGGATACAACTGAAGCACTCATGTGAAAATTCATAGCAATATATACTTATATTAGGAAAAAAGGACATAAATTGGTAACCTAATATTCCACCTTGAGACACTATAAAAAAAGAGTAAATTAAACCTAGGACAAGAAGGAAGAAAATAATAAGGTAAGAGCAGAAATAATGAAATTTAAAAAAGAACAATAAGAAATTGATGAAGGTAAAGCTGGTGTTTGAAAAAAATTAAAAAGCATTGAAACGGGCAAATCTCTAGCCAAAAAAGAAAACAAAGATGGCAGAAATTGTCAAAATTGGAAACACAAGGGGGCATATCACTACAGATTCCACAGATGTTAAAAAAAAATAAAAGTTAAAGAGATTGTTCTATATCATGCATTTGACAGTCTTTAACATCCATTTTTAAAATTTTTAAAAAGTATTTATTTATTTAATTTTAGACAGAGGGGAAAGGAGAGAAACATCAGTGTGAGGTTGTCTCTTCACACACCCCTCACCAGGGACCTGGCCCACAACCCAGGCATTTGCCCTGACTGGGAATAAAACCAGTGACCCTTTGGTTCAGAGGCCAGCACTCAGTCCACTGAGCCACACCAGTCAGGGCCACACCCATTTATGACAGACCTCTCAAAACACTAGAAATAGAAGGATAATTATTTAACCTCAAAAGGCACCTGATACAATAAGAAAGTAATTAGCATCATATTTATTGATACAATACTAAGTGCTTTTCTGCTGAGAGTAGAAACAAGGTACATGAAAATACAACCCTGATTTTTTTTATATTGATCTTATAGCCTGTAACATTAATAAATTTACTTTGTAGTCACAGGAGTTGTTTTAATCAATTGCTTGGATTTTTCTATATAGAAGCTAATATTGTCTGTGAATAGGTCTTATAGAGAAAGAGAGAGTCTCCAGACCTAGAGCTAGCCAATATTATTAATTAACATTCTAAAACTGTGAAGGGAATTTATTAGAGAAACAGTCTTTTCAGAAAATGGTGCTGGAAAAAACTGGACAACTAACTGTGAAAAAATGAAAATCGAGCCATATCTGATACCTTATAAAAAGTTTACTCAAAATGATCATTGACCTGCCCTGACTGGTGTGGTTCAGTTGGTTGGAATGTCATCCCATATACCAAAGCCGTGGGTTTGATTCCTGGTCAATGCACATACCTAGGTTGTGGGTTTGATCCATGGTCAGGGTGCATTTGGGAGGCCACTGATTGATGTTTCTCTCTCTTTCTCTATCTCAAAAAAAATTTATAAATATATCCTCAGGCCAGGATTTTTAAAAAATACGATCATAGGCCTAAGTGTAAAACATAACTATACAACTTCTGGAAGAAAACATAGGAAAAATATTTTGTGACTTTGAAAAACAAATAATTCTTAGTCATGATATCAAAGTCATAATCCATAAATGAAACCATTATTAAACTTTATCATAATAATTGTTTTGCTCCATGAAAGTCACTGTGAAGATAATGAAAAGATAGGCCACAAGCTCCAGAGGCAGAATATATTTACCAATTACTTAGTTGACAAAGGATTTATAATGAGACTATGTCAAGAATTCTTACAACTAAATAAGAAATATTATCCAGTTAAAACCAATGAATGAAAGATGAACAGACACTTTACCAAAGAAGATATATGAATGGAAAACTCATGAAAAAATGTTCAACTTCATTAGTCATAAGGGAAATGCAAATTAAAAATACAATGAGATACCATGGGACATCTATTATTATAGTTCAAAAAAAGAAAAAAGGACAGTAATGAGCACTGAGGAAAATGTGGAACAACTGGAGCCGTCATACATTGTTGGTCAGAATGCAAAGTCACTTTGGAAAAGTTTGTCAATTTCTCATAAAGTTCGAAATATACTTCCAATATCACTACAAAGTATTTATTTACCTAAGAGAAATGAAAATTTATGTTCACACAACATGTTGTACATAAGTATTTTTAGGAGCTTTATTCATAATGAAAAAGAAATTGCAAGAATCAAGATGCCCTTCAACCAGTGAAATAAACAAGCTGTGTTTCAACCATACAGTGGACAGGTTCCAGCCCCTAAAACAAATGAACTATTGATTTCTACAAAGTCACAAATGAATCTTAAATGGATTTTGCCAAGTAAAAGAGGCAAACAGAAAAGGCTACCTGCTATATGATTCCACTTCTGTGATATTTGGGGAGAGGTCAAACAAATACATTTTCAAAATAAAATTAGTCAATGGACACAATTTGTCTGAGTGTTCTCATTGCTCATCACATCTCTATTCCAATTATTACGTGGTGACTGGGGTGGTATAGTGTGTGTGTGAAAGAGATATTCTTAGTGGAAAGTGTTGTACATTAAAGTACTATTTGCCATAGAAATGCATGTGAATCCCTGCAACTTAATTCTTTTCATGTGTTATAATTGTCTATTGATCAAATGGACACTAGGATTTAGTATAGCCTAGAACTTTCAGTTGGTCCCAGAACTAGATTATATTTTGCCCACAGTGGTTAACATCACTGCAAATTGTTTCTCTGTTACTGAACTACAGAGAAGAATAGTATGAAAATTAGCAGATGTATGATTAAACAACACTTTTTTAAAATGGAAAACTATTTCAGAGTACAGTGGTTTAAACTATTAATTGATTTTTTAAAAAATTAAGGCAGTGTTAGGTCCATGAAGGCACAGATGATCTATAATAAGAACATGTCATAATTAAATATAGCAAAACCATTTTTCTAAGGTGTGCTTTAGTAGAATCTAGAATATATATACTTTGAATATATTTCAGGAATTAAGTATTACTGCATTACAAATATGAATTGAACTCCTTAGTCGCAGCTGGGGGAGGGCAGAATAAAGAATAAATAATGCTATTTGAGATGCTCTTCCATGCCTAATGTTATAGACACCCAGGAAATCTTTGCTGTTAACCGGGCTTCCTATTATGTAGTGATTTCTTGATGATATTTGTTATAGTATTTTTGAATGAACAAACTTACATTTATAGTTAACAAGAAATTTTATTGAGGAAAGATAATACTATGAGGATTTACTCTGATGAAATTGCAAATAAGGCTTTGATCATATTTATTTATTAAAAAATAAGTTTGAGGAATTCCAAACTTAGGTTTCCATGGTTTAACTGTCTGAAGATTGGAACCTCGCTCTTCTGATAAATGGTTACAATCCAAGTTAGTACTGGAGCACGTTACAGCCTCTATATGAAGTTTGATCTGAAGTGTACTTTGTCCCAGTTGAAACAACTGATTGTTCTTGTTTCTTTTTTAATCAACATTTTTGTGAAGACTCCTTTTCCATTAAGAAAAATTTTAATAGTTTTGAAAGAGATGGCAAGTGATTCTTACCTTGAATTTAGCATGGGTTTCTGGTTCTGTTCTGCAGGCTTTCAGTTGTGTTTTCTTGGGGCCATATCGCCAACATGTATGTTTTAGGATGCTTATTAAGAGCTCTGTCCCAATAAGAGAAAATAGGCTCAGAAAAATACAAAGTCCGGATAATGACACCAGTAAGTTTATTTAAGTAATGGTGCAGGATCTCTAATTTTCAAATTTCTTACAATTCTAAATATTGGAATGAAGTTTAGAGGTGAGCATTCGTTGTATTCTCAAAGTTACATTGAAATCAAGCGAGTCCCATGGATCATCAAAGGAATAAAACAGTCCTGCCAAGTTTCCTCTTGCAGTGAGTTTTACAAGTACTTCAAGTGTGTCAAGTCCAAGGAAAGTGTGCTGTCGTGCTGACCTTAATTTTTGCAAATCAGATGTGGACATAAATATGCAGTCAGTCAAGACGCTAATTTAAAATTAACAGTTGGAAAAAAGGATGTATCAAAATCTTAATAGTTGGTCTTGTAATTGAATTGAAAGGACACAGTGTACAGCAGGTGGCAGTAAATCTTAAAATTGTTCTCTTTTGGTTTGGTACATGAAAGTATTTTGACTCTGGTAGTGTGGATCCACATCTTCCAAGAGCTCTGACACTGTTCCTCAAGGAAGATTTTCATAAACAAGGAAGCTCTTTTCCACTTCCAAGTCAGTGTTTGGCTTTAAATCTTTTTTCTAGGTGTTTCTCTTGTGTTTTTAATAACAGGCTGTTACCTGAGTTCAAGAGACCCTGGTGAAGGGGACGAGCTCTTATGTTCTGGTGAAGCCATTTTCAGTTTTGCACTTGCTACTGTGTGATGGGTCTCCAGCAGCACCCCAGGGAACCTGAAGAAGCTGGGCTCCTTGGAACCCTTTACTCCTTCTGTCTTCTCTTTCTGATCTCTCTGGTTTCCTGGGCTCCAGTTGCTTAGAAGGTGTTGCTAGGCGGGAATCTGTTGTCAACAGCTGATGCCACCCGAGCTGTGATGGATGGCTCTGTAGTAAACAGTCCCACTGAATTGCCAGCTGTAAACCAAGTCACTGGGGCGTCTGCCCAGCCACTGACTCAGAGGCCCCTCCTGCCAGATGCTCAGTGGATCTGTGACTGCTGCCTGGAAGCTCTTTTTATGTCCTTCCCTGTTGTAGTACTTTTAACTTTTCCCTCATGAGAGCTGATAGGTGATTTCTCTTCAAAATGTAAATAAATGTGTCAAATTTGAAGCATTAAGAAAAACAAATTTTTTGTCTCATTTATTGGTTCACTTTGCCAGCTATTAGTGTCCAACTTAAGAAATACTGCTATAGAAACAGTGACATCACCAGAGGTCTTCTTTAATCATAGAGTGAGAACATTTCATATTATAGCTCTGTTGTTTAAATTTATCTATAGTGAAAATAGCAAAATTGATCCCTTGATATACCTGATATAATCTAATTGCCGAAAATGTGAACCGCAAACTCTGCATTGTAGATGCCATCATGGTAAATGCTGTTTAACTTATGCAAAATTTATGGAATGATGACAAAACAAAAGCTTCTGAGAGAATAATTGTTTTACCACAAGGCATTTATACCTCAAACTCCAACAATAAAGTGTAAATCACCCTTGACTTATCATTGATGCATCTGATGGACAAAAATAATGGCAAGAACATAGATTTAAGATCTATTACTGGTGACCCATGTGTCTATGTGAGTGTGAGTGTATGTTCTCATTGCACATGTACACATATTTTTCACACATTTTCCTTTATACCATCATGTGTTGTTACTTTGACATCTACTCCTTAACAAAATCTGCCCTCTAATCCAGTAAGTGGATAAATAAACACTTCACGTAAGTCTAGGGAAATTCAGAAGGATGGTCCACAAACTTGGCTACACATTGGGAACACCTGCAGAGTTTTAAAGAAATGTTTATGCCTTGGATCCAGCCCCAGGATTTCTGATTTAAAATTTGTAGTGTGTAAACTGTATATTAGTATTTTTAAAAAATAACCAGATGATCCTAATATACAGTAAAGTTTGAAAACCACTGTTTTAGAAAACAGTTTGTGTGAGTACCTAGTATACAAAGACTGTATATTTTGAAACACGAAGTGACCATTTTATTAATGTTTTATGAATTAAAAATGTATAGAAGTTATTTTTATAAGGATTTTAAAGTGAATTGATACACTGTATGAGTCTTCAAGAAGGGGTATGAATTGCAGTATAACTTACCCTTGTATTAGAGTGTATGGAATGAAAAATGACCCCCCTTAAAAGCAGAAAATATGGGGTTGATTGGTGATTCTGCCACATACTAAATATTTTGCATTCACTGAACTTATAAAACTTACTTTTTTATGTATCAAGTGCAGATAGTAATGTCATTTTGAAAATGGTGTTTGTGAAGGAAATTCCTAAACTTTCTGAAAATACTGTAAGTACTGTACAGATTTCCATGTTCCTTGAGTCCTGTTTCTGGCCTTTTATGTGTATAAAGTATATTTTTTAGATCACTCTAATTAATTCCATATTTATGATTAGCTCATTTATATAGGTATTTGTTCATTGAACAGTTATCTATTGAAGTGTCTAGTCTGTTTTTCAGACACTTGCTAGGTGTTGTAGATACAGAGCCATAACCAGTTCTTGACTCAGTCCAATCACTGTCTAACACAGAAGCAATATCCTCATGCTTGCTTGCATTTGTGTTTTGGGTCATGGGGTAGCTAAATGCCCAGGATATTCATAACAAAAATAAGAAAATGTCAAATCATGAAGGTCATTGTGAAGTTCTTTAAAGCCTAAGTCACATATTTTCAAATTTAAGACATTTTTTGATGTCTTTTGGGCATTGGACATTTTAGTACATTGAGTTGGATATAATGTGATTAAAACTTTTTTTTTTTAATGGACGGGCACTATAAACAACTGGATATAGTTGTAGGTTCTGAAATCATATTGTCTTGGTTCAAATGTTTCCTTTACATCAAGTCAGCTGCATGATATTGGGCAAATTATGAAAGAACTGAGTTCAAGAGTATAAAAACTAAGACCCTAATTGAAAGGTAGCTTGCAAAAATATTTTAATGACATAGATCTTGGATTATGAATCACTAAAGGAAAAGTAGCATCTAGTTAATATTCTAGCAAAATGGGCTAAAATTTTTAATGAGTAACATTCTCACTTATAAATAAGTTCAAACTTTGATCTTCAAGTATAATATGAATTGATATCAAATATCAATTTCTATTTTGAAGTCTTTTTTTCTATTTTGAAGTCAACCTCTTCCTTATTTCATTGAATTGCTTCCTAACATCCTAAATTTTATCCTAAAATTATATTGAGCACAAGTAATAATTTCTATTTTAAAAATATATTTATATACCTTCAGCATAAAACCCACATAGCCCATCCATGTTGTCACAAATGGTAAAACCTTCTCATTTTTCATGGAATACTATTCCATATAGATATGTATATTCATCCCTTGGTAGACATTTAGGTTGTTTCCATATCTTGGCTATTGTAAATAATGCTACTATGAGCATGAAGTTGCAGATAGCTTTTTGAGTTAGTATTTTCATTTTCTTTGTGTGTGTTCCCAGACATAGAATTGCTGGATCATATGATAGTTCTATTTTTTAAATTGTTTGATGATCTTCCATGCAGTTTTTTATTGTGGCTATATCAGTTTATAGTTTTACCATCAGTGCACAAGGGTTCCCTTTTCTCCGCATTCACTCTATCATTTGTGATGTCTTGTCTTTTTGATGATGGCCATTCTAACAAGTGTGAGGTTATATCTTACTGTGGTTTTAATTTTGCATTTCCTTAATGGTTAGTGATGTTGATCAGGAATAAGACAAATGGACCCACTCTCTTCTCTCCTACTCAACAGATTACTGGAAATTCTAGCTAGAGCCATCAGGCAAGAAAAAGAAAAGTTATTAGAATTCAAAAGGAAGAAATAAAATAGTCTCTATTTGAAGACGACATTATTTTGTATGTAGAAATTTCTAAGGAGTTAACCAAAAAACTGTTAGATCTAATCAAAAGTCAGTAAAGCTGCAGAATACAAAATTAACACCAAAAATCAGTACCATTTCTAATACTAACAACAGAATTTCTGAAAATAAATTGACCCCATTTAAAATCACATCTAAAACCACAAAATGGAAATAATTTTAAGAAGGTGAAAGATCTCTATGTTGAAAGCAATATATTGATGAAAGAAACTGAAGAAGACACACAAATGGAAAGTTACCTGTGTTAAAGGATTGAAAGAGTCAATGTCATTAAGATTTCAAAATAAGCAAAAGCCATCTATAGATTCAGTCCCTATCAAGATGCCAATGACATGTTTTATAGAAGTAAAAAAAAAACACTAAAACTTTATGGAGGTGCAAAAGATACCAAATATTCAAAGAAATTCTCAGAGAGAAGAACAAAGCTGGAGGGATCACATTTTCTGATTTCAAGCTATACTATAAAGCTACAGTTTTTAAAACAATGTGTTTCTGGCATTAAAAAAACAGAGATATAGACTAATGGAACACAATTAAGAACCCAGAAATAAACCTAAGCATGCACAGTCAACTAATATTTGATTAGGGTAATATTTGTGAAAAACAGCCTTTTTAATGAATAGTGCTGGCATAGTTGGATATTCACATGTAAAGGGATAAAACTGGACCTATATCTATACCACTGACAAAAATTAACTTGAAATGGATTAAAGAGTTAAATGTAAGACCTGAAACCATAAAACTCCTAGAAGGAAACATAGGAATAAAGTGTTTTGATATGGGTCTTGATGATTTTTTAAAAGACACCTAATATAAGCAACAAAATGAAGAATAAATAAGTGGGAGTGCATCCAACTAAAAACCTTTTGCACAGCAAAAGCAAATAGAAAATATGGCTTTTCCTTTTATTCACTGATGGAGCATTATTTTTCTGAATATCAGTTTTTCATTTCATGTAATTATAATATATTTTCATGTGTTTTAGGATTTGTATGGGATATTTTGCAAGACCTCATGCCACATGTAGTAACTCTTTATTTAAAATATTTTAACTGTACTATCAATATACTCCTACTCATTTTTAATATAAATTACAAAATTCCAAGGATTACCATCTTATGAAGTCTCAAAATTAAGTAATGCTTTAGATTTTTAAGTGAAACTTCAGAATTACTTTTATATCTATAAACAGTTTGTGGTTTATTTGTTTTTTAATGCTTCCAACTCATATGGTTCTACACATATATTAGACAATTGATCCTCGTTTGTTGAATCACCTGTCATGCGTCTATTTAAAATCTTCTGTGTAGTAGTTACCTTGATATTTTCTGGGAATATGTACGTGAAAAAATGCATGACCCAAACCTTCAAATTGCTTATAGACTACTCACAGGAATAATTTGTAAGGATTGTATTGTAACATTATAAGTGCCAAAACAGAGTTTATACATAATACTCTGGAATTGTGGGGAAGATGTGACCAAGTCTGCCTAGTGAAGCCAGGGAAGACTTCATCAAATAAGTACATTTGAACTTCTTTAAACCACATATAGGCATTTATTTGAGGCCCTCCCCAGGCAAAAAACTTGGGGACATTTACTGTCCATTCTGTGGCGGGATAACATTACTGGCTTGATTCTCTGATGGCAGGGTAAGGTTGACCTTGACTCCTGGTGCTAGTAGATAAAGATGAGCTTTGGTTACTCTGTTATAGCGCTATAGTTTGGTGCATTGAAAAAGGATGGAATGACAAAGAAGAGAGTTAGGACATTAATGCAGTGGGCTAGGTTGGGGGTTGATTAAAGCAAGGTAAAGGACAGAGATAAAATGGGACCAGATGTTAGAGGGTTTTAGGAAGTCAGTTCAAAAGGATTTAATGAATGATTGGGTGTGGGGGATGGTGAAGATCTGTTTTCCCTGGATCTCTAAAAGGAACCCTGGGGCAGGAGCAGCTTTTTTGGAGGAGATATGTTTATGTTACTCATGTTTAATCTGTGGTAATTATGAGAGATACAGTGTAAGCTACCCAAATGTAAATGGACTGTCAGGTCCAGCTCTGGTACTATCTGTTTGGAAGTCATCATTGGGAATGGATTGGATATTAGCTGGATTTCAGAAGATGGGGCATCTACGGTCAGCAGGACAGGGGAAACGGGAGGACATTCTGGGCTGACTGGTGATGTGCTTTTAGAATAGTATGGAGATAGGTGTTTACTAAACTCAGTGTATGCTGACTAATGTGTAAAAAGGATGGATCATGGACATTGTAGGGTGAGGAGAAATTATCAGATTATGGGGGAAAGTAATAGAATTATTAAGGGCTGATGTACTTTTTAATTACAGAGACTTTTAGAAAAAAGGAATGAAATTACATGATGAAAGAGCAATTTAAAGACAAGTAATGAGGTAGCGCTTGAATGGGGAGACCTCATTGCAGTCAAACCTGTTGAGAGAAATTTTATAAGAATTTATTTGAGCCAAACTGATGACGGTTTGGGGAAGCAAGATCTTAAATGTTCCAGAGAATGACAGTTTTGAAGTTTCTCTTACACCTGTGGAAATAAGGTGGGAACACAGGGAGGTCACATGAAAGTGGGAGAAAGCAAGGTCAGGATAGTTAGGAGTATGTGCTCCCTTGAGAGTGGGCGCCTTCTAGGAGTCTGCAAAACAGGATTGCTTCTGACATTTCAAAGGTCTACTGTCCTAGATACACAAGAACTATGTGCAGGGCTTTGCTTTAAACCTTTTACTAAACGAAGTTACAGGCCTGGGCAGTTAGTAATTTTTGATCAGATCACTCTGTGAGGTTACTTTTGGTCTCTGAGCTTGTACATACCCCCTTTTTCGACCACAAAGCCATGTGAGTTTTGGCTGCTGTGATTAGAAAACACAGGAGAGGAACATGATAGCCATGATACAGAAGATTAAGAAAGAGAATGAAATGGAAATTTGTGTTTGTGTGACAAAGATTGACTATTGTATTAGTGATTACTAACACTTAATGAAGTTGTTTTATTGTTACCACACTGCTTCCAGTGAGCTGTGTTTTCTAAGAAAATACTCCTCTGTGACCCCATGCTTCTTCATTCGTCTTTGCGTTTGGTCTTTGCCTTCTGCTCTGCTTCTTTCTCACCTTCTTCTCTTTGCTTCTGCTGACCTGCTGAGTTGGCAGACACCTGAGGAGGCAAGTCATGTTGCTTCAAGAGAGAGGGGAGAGCACCATGTCCCGCAGTTAAGGGCTTGCTTTCTGGGCAGGCACAGAGACACAGGTTTTAGTGAAAACCACTGCCTTAGATTCAAGGCAGCAGTCCTGATAGTCCTGCCATTTTAGAAAGAAGAAATAAAAGCAGTAACAAACAAAAGAGAAAAACTAGATTGCAGCAGAGGAATACCAGATTGCACTTACCTTTGTCTCTCACTGAAAGACAAATATTCAATACACTTTTTGACTGTCTTGCATGTTTGCCATTAGAGTTTGTTTGTTTTTCTGTCTAGTAGATGTGGGGTAATCATTGCAGGGCTGTTGGCGAGACCATGATGGCCATTTCTAGACACAACAAACTTCAAGGTGGTCTGGCAGACCATCTTTGTTTAGGTGCAGCTCCTGTGGTGTCATCCTGGGACGCGACAGAGTGCTATTCATTCTCATAATTGGTATAGATTTTTCCTCCCTAATACCTGGCAAACTGCTCTTTTATTCCTAAGGTTCAGCCCATGTGTCTTCTTAGGAATTGTTCTTGCCATGTGTTTGGCAGAATTATGTACCCCCAAATTCTATGTTGAGACCCCAAGCCCCAATACTTCAAAATGTACCATATTTGGAAATAAAGTCTTTAAAGAGGTGATTAAGTTAACATGAAGCTGTTAAGGTAGGGCCCTAGTCCAAAATGACTGGTGTCCTTATAAGAAGGGGCAGAGGCACCAGAGACATGCCAGAGAGAAGTGGCCACAGGAGGACACAGTTAGAGGGCCTCCGTGTGCTCGCCAAGGAGTGAAGCCAAATTGCCAATACCTGGATGTTAAACTTCCAGCCTCTGGAACTGTGAAAAATGCATTTCTGTTATTTAAGTCATCCAGTCTATAATATTTCGTTACGGTAGGCCTAGCACACTAATGCACCATCCATACCAGTTAGTAAGTTTGTAATTTTCTTGAGTGAATTTTTGGTGGCATGTAACTTATCTCTGCTATTCTGAAAACATGACGCCTCTTGATGATTTGATGAGCCTTTCTCTTACTCTAACTTGCTTTTACATTTGTGATATGATACCAGAGCTAAGTGCTTTTTGCTCTCATTTTCTTGTTAGTGCGATGTGTTTCACTTAGTTGAACATTTTTCTAGACATTTTGAGTACATTTGCTGAAACTGAAATGAGAATTTCAATAAATGAATAAGTAATGATTTAGTGACATTTGCTATGTGCTTGAACTTTTATTGATCTCCAAGAATGAAATTTTCCCGTAGAGAATAATAGATCAGGGGTTTCCGTAGATATTATTAAAAAGGATGATTTTTAAAAACCTATATCAGAAAACAGGTTCTTTGATAAACATGAAGATAATATTATGATGTAGACATGAATATGTGATCTGGAGTTGGCAAACTGCGGTTGAAACCTTGGCCCAGCCTCTTGGCAGCTGAGGAACAATGAGCAACATAATTAAAGTCTCATTTTTCTCATCCATAGAGTGGGGATAATAGTATTTGTTTTCACCTCTTAAGACTGTGATTGACACCTAATAAACTAATTGATAAAACAGTACTTGGTTTATAGTAAGTCCTCCCTACATCTGAGCTATTATTTTTCTGACTCCTATTGCTAGCTGGTCTGAAAAAATAATTTTGGATTAATATTTTTCCTGTTGGAATCTTATAGTGATATTAATTTAAGGCAGATTTCTCATTCTTGGCTTTATTGACATATATTGTAATCTAAAAGTCAAGAGAAACAAGTATCAGATTGATGCAGAATTCAGGATTTACTGATATAACAGGAAATAAGTGTCTTTATTTTAAGAAACTAATGGAGCTTTTCAGATCGTTAGTAGATATTATACCAAGTTTTCATGCCAATGGTGGGCTTGACATAACTCTTTAATATTAAGGTAAAAAGCTGGGAAAGAATGAGTAGTCCTTTTATTGCTTATACAGTCTGTAAGAAAAGTTTTCCTTTGTCACCACTTTAAAGATGGTGTCCTACAGTTTTTTGTCATTTTGAGAATTTAGACAATTATTTGATTTTCATTTTGTTTGATACTTTTCTTTTTGAGAAATACCAGCAAATTTTCCCTAAATGAGAATATAGCTTTATCAAAACATATATTCCTTTCTCAATTATATTAAATTTTGTTATTGACTTGAATAATTTTTTTCTATATGGACTTTTAACTATGCCCTCTAAAACTGATGCAAAATTTTTGTGAAGTCCACTTCCTTTCTCCTTTTTTTTTGTCTTAGAGTCCACACTGAAATCAAGAATAGAATTATGGAAACAAGGGGTTTTAAATGTAATACTAATTAACATTCGTGGAATTCTCTCATATGTGACTTAAAAATTTCACAATAGTAGGGTGATGCAGCCATAATTACTAGAGGTTGGAAAGAGTGAGTCTGTGGTGGCAGGGCTTTCTTCATAGGTGGAGCAGTAAGGGGCCCAGGTGGTGTGTGACCCTAGTTCCTCTGGCTTGGAGCCGGTGCTCTTATGCTCTGTTACACTGTTTGCCAGATAAACTCGTCTCACAACTGTTGATAAGAAAATGAATTTTTGTTCCTTATTTTAATGTGCAATTCCTCTCGATATAGTCTTTGAAAGACTGATGAAGAAAGCCAATAGTTTGGGGAGAATGGTGAAATACCTCCCTCTCTCTCTCTCTCTCTCTCTCTCTCTCTCTCTCTCTCTTTTGCAAAGCCTTGAGGATCTCTCCTACTGCTGAAAAACACAGCAGCCAGTTTAGGAGGGAAATAATATTGAAATATAAACCCACATTTT
Source organism: Tonatia bakeri (assembly GCA_004024845.1). Lineage (NCBI taxonomy): Eukaryota > Metazoa > Chordata > Mammalia > Chiroptera > Phyllostomidae > Tonatia > Tonatia bakeri. The sequence goes on from PVIA01004087.1 coordinate 96,802, forward strand.
AACAATTAAATCTCAGATGTGGTGGAGTGCTCAAAGAGGAAATACATGAATAGATTGCTGCTTTCTTTTTGAGGTTTAATAATCTTAGGGATATACAATTCAAAAGAATATGAGCACTCCTATGTTCATTGCAGTGTTATTTATGATCATGAAGATTTGGAAGCAGCCCAAGTGTCCCTTAGTAGGTGAGTGGATAAAACAACTATAGGACATTTACACAATGGAATATTACTCAACAGTAAAAGAAGAAGAAAACTTTACTCTTTGTGGCAGCGTGGATGGACCCAGAGAATATTACGCTAAGTGAAATAAGACCATCAGAGAAAGACAAATACCACATGATTTCACTCTTATATGGAATCTAATGAACAAATTGGACAAGCACCATAGAGACAGACTCATAGATAGAGACCAGGCTGACAGCTCTCAGGGGAGGGGGAAAGGTGTGGTTGGAGGTTGGAGGGATTGAGCAAAAAAAGAAAAAGGACTCATGGACATGGACAACAGTGTATTGATTGGCGAAGTGGGTGGGTGAATGTGGAAGAGGGTATGGGGGATAAATGGTAATGGAAAAATACAATAAAAATAAAATTTATAATAATGATATACATCACATATATGATATCTAATATATATTATGTATATATACAATGTATGATATATGGAGATATTTATAGTTTATATATTATATATAGTAGAGAAAAAATCGAGTTGTTTTTCTTCATGAAAACAAACACAGTGAAGTATTATAATTCTTAATATTTTTGTTACTGCCTTTTCCCACACTCAGCATACTCAAAATTAGTTAATCTTCACTTTAGAAATACAGCATCCTTATGTTGCACTACACTAGAAAGTACCTGAGCACATTAATTAAAAGTTTAAAGGAAATCACATGTTTGTTTCAGGAAACCATGCTGAGTATTTTATGTCTGTCTTATAGCACAGATGCAATATTTGATCCCTTCTCTGCTTTGAGGATGTAGACATTATAAACTCTGGAACAGAATGTCTCTCGGAAACTTTGGGAGCATTGTGTCCTGCTAGGGGGTGGTGCTCAGATAAGAGCCAGCAGTGCTTCTAACTCTCAGTAATAATATCTGTCTTATCTTGTCAGGAATCAGGCATTGTCTGAGTGGAAATCAGGAGATAATGCCAAGGAGACATCAAATGTGCAGAATGTTCTGTTCTGTTGAGTAAAACTTGTTAAATTTCACTCCTGTTTATATCTCAGTTACTGAAAGAAGCAAGTGGTGGAAAATTGTCTCATTCCTTCTTCAAGCTGAAGCTTCTACCAATTAATTATTAATTAGGGTTTGAAACAAATTAAAGAATCTATTTCTTTAGTTTTTTTCCTTTTAAATAAAGTGTAGATGCTCATTGGTACAAGTATTAATAGATCAGTGGATATCATTAAGGTGTATGGATAGAAGATTCTTTGTTTTCTAAATAATTGTAAGCCCTACTCCAGCATATATAAACCCTGTGAGTCTCGTAGTTAGCAAAACATAGTGTACTGTTCTGTCCTGACTCTAAACTTTCAAAAGTCTATTTAGAAATGATTTCCATTTGTAAAATACTATATATTTCTCAGTGTTCACACTCTAGCAAAAATAAATAGTTTGAATGCTTATAATTATTTTAATTGTACTCATTTTTACTAATATGCCTCTACCATCACAATTCCCCAAACCCAGCCTGTTTGAAATTCTTCGATAATAGTCATTTCCTCTTGAATAAAGTCCTAACTTCTAAGTCTTTGGACTGTAACAACCATGAGGGAAGATACTTGTGTGACCTGAGTGTCTTGTATGTGGCTGATACTGTCAGCGCTTGCTGTCATGCCTGTCTTACAGCAGGCACTCAGGAAATATTTGTGAAAGAACAGATGTCATAGCAAGGCACCATATCACCTGACCTCAGTCTGCCTTCCCAAGGTTATCTCCCGTCACTTATCTCCACTTGTTCTACGTTTAACACAATGAGCTTATCTATTATGTTCCTGAAATGTACCCCGACTTTCTCCATGCATTTTATGTGCCTCTTCTACTTAGAATGGCTTACCCCTTATCTGCATTCTCTATATTGCCTATCATTCTGTGAACCATGAGTTCAAATGCACTCTTTTTTAATGATTTATCTAATCTCATTTAGTTTATTTTTGTCTCCAAAAAACTCACTCAAAGTTTTATTTATATTTCTTTTACTAAACTTGTTTTTTTTTTCTTTTGGATCACAGTTACTAAATATGTTTCTTCTTACTTCCTTGAGCTGAGTGAGTATAAGAGGTTTGGAGAGTGTTTTAACTAGACTGTAACATAACCCTCTATAGAAACCTTTAGTGTGCTGGTACTCAATAAACAATTGTTGAGTGAATGGAGCCCTGGGTTTTTTATTCACATTTAACTATGGGATTGATCTTTTAGTTGTTATTTTTCTCCTTAGTATCTTAAAACTTCTCGCAGTTGTTATGATTTATTAGGAGTTCAAAAGAACTTGGCTCTTACAAGTATTTAAAGAATCACTTTTGATTTGAGATATATAACAAGAAGGAATTGTTTGTTTTTCCATTGAATTCGGAAGAAAAATCTTGACTTCAGTGACTGGCTTCTCTACAGACTGTTTGAATAAATTGATGTCTGAATCAATTATTTAAAATAATTAACATCACATGCAAAATGCCTTATATGGTACATGGCAATCAGGGATGCTCAATAAATGTTCCTTTTTGACTCATTTTCTATTATTCTTTGCTTTCAGTTTTCTCTTTTTCTTCCTGTCCTCCACTTTAAAAATAGTAATTTTCTTAAGTAAATGTTAAGTTCTTTTAAATTTATGAAGACCTTTATGATATGGAGTTTATATTATATCCATTCATCTTTTTTTCTTTTTGTGACTTTTATTTCCTATATGCAAAAACTGGGGAAAATTCTATTTGCCTTATAGTAAAAATATGAAGACTAATGAAACAATAGTGCCTTCAGCTACCAGGATCAACTACGTAAATAAAAATTATTTAAAAAAAACATTATTGGCTCTGGCTGCGTGTGGTTCAGTGGATTGAGCACTGGCCTGTGAATGGAAAAGAACTGGTTGTCAATATCTAGTTTTACAGCTACTATCTACCTCCCAAAACCCTTCAGGATGAATTGCTTAAATATAGAGGCCGGGTATAGACTCACACATATATATATGGTCAATTGATTTTTAAGGACAAGATGTTATGGAAATTTAGTCAAGAAATGATAGCCTTTTCAAAAATTCACATTAGAACAATTGGACATCCATATGCAGAAAAAATGGACATTGATCCATATTTTGTACCATACATAAAAATTAACTAAAAAATTGTCACAGGTCCAGTATGTAAAGCCTAATAGTATAGAACTTCTAGAAGAAAACATAGTAGGGGATTATGCTAAGTGAAATAAGCCATTTGAAAGACAAATACCATATAATCTCACCTATAAGTGGACCCTATAGTAAAAACAATCTCACCTATAAGTGGAAACAAGCAAGCAAAATATAACCAGAGACATTAAAATAACGAACAAGTTGACAGTAACCCAAGAGGAGAGGGGAGAGGATAATGGAGGATAAAAGGGGAAGGGTCATCAAGGAACTTGTATAAAGGGCACATGGACAAAGCCAAAGGGGGTAGGATCCAGGGAGGAGGGTAGGATCGAGGGTGGGAGGTGCGGATGGATGCGGTGGGGAGGATTGGTGGGGGGAAAATGGAGACAACTTTACTTGAACAACAATTAAAAAAAAGAAATAAAAAAACATAGTAGAGGATTTTTGTGACCTTATTTTAGGCAAATATTTTCTAAGTACAACTTCAAAGCACAGCCCATAAAATATTGGTAAAATTGAGCATCATCAAAATAAAAATATCAGCTTTTCAAAATACAGGAGAATGAAAATATAATCAATCTACTTGTAGAGAGAATAATCCCAAATTATATATCTGATTAAATGTTTTTATCCAGATTATATAAAGACTTCTTAAAACTCAATAATAAAAATCTCAAAGTATTGAGATTTTTACAAACAAGTATGAAAAGAACAAAGTATTTAAATAGATATTCAGTACAGAAGGTGTAACAACTAAGCACATGGAAATATGCTTAGCACCTTTACTCTTTAGGGGAATGCAAATTAAAACACAGATGATATCACCATATATTTATTAAAATGGTTAACAACAACAACAAAACTGATAATGCCAAGTTAATGGCATTAATGCCACAGCTTAGACTGTGTTGAATCCATACGTTGCTAGTGGGAATGCAAAATGGTATAGCTATTTAGAAAATACAAAAGTGTTTCTCACAAGGTAAACATACAATTGCTAGGTATTTAACCATGGAAAGTAAAAACTTGTATTTACCCAAACACTTGTATGCAAATGCTTATAGCAACCCTGTTCAGAATCACTGCAAACAACCCCTGTTACTCATCTGGTGACTGGTTAAAGTGTGGTACATCCATACAACACAATACTTCTCAACCATTAAAATGAGCTGTCTACTGATAAATGCAAACATGAGTAAATCTCAAATCCAGTATGCTAAGTGAGAAAAACTAGACTCAAAGGGCTATAAACTGTATGAATCTTTTTTGAAATGATATTTTATTGATTATGCAATTACAGTTGTCCTGATCTTTCCCCTTTGCCCCACTTCATCCAGCACCTCCTACTCCCTCAGACAATCCCCCCACCAGTGTTCATGTCCATGGGTCATGCATATAATTTCTTTGGCTACTCCATTTTCTATACTGTACTTTGTATCCCCATGGCTATTCTGTAACTACTTATCTGTACTTCTTAATCCCCTCACCTCTTCACTCATTCTCCCTCTCTTCTCCCCCATCTGACAACCTTCTGGTAAGTAACTGCTTTTCTCTTGCTTTTAAGATTCTTTATCTTTAGCCTTTGGCCTTTTAATAATGATATGTCTTGGAGTAAGCCTCTTTGTATCCATCATAATTGGGACTCTGTGCTTCCTGGACTTGCATGTCTATTTTCTTCACCAAATTAGGGAATTTTTCTTTCACTGTTTTTTTCAGGTAGATTTCCAATTGCTTCTTCTTTCTCTTCTCCCTCTGGCACCCCTACGAGATCAATGTTGGACCTCTTAAAGTTGTCCCCAGAGACTGTTTATACTAAACTCATTTTTTTTTTTTTGGATTCTTTTTTCTTCTTGTTCTGCGTGGTTGTTTTGTGGTTCCTTATGTTCCAAATTATTGATTTGATTCTCAGCTTCATCCATTCTAGTGTTGTTTTTCTGTGAATTGTTCTTTATTTCAATTAGTATATCTTCTAGTGCCAATTTTGTCTTTTTTATGCTGCTGAGGTTCTCACTAAGTTCCTTGAACATTCTTATAACCACTGTTTTGAACTCTGCATCTGATAGACTGCTAATCTTCATTTAATTTTGCTCTTTTTCTGGAGTTTTTATCCATTCTTTCATGTGGGCCATGTTTCTTTGTCTCCTCATTTTGACGGCCTCCCTGTGTTTATTTCTAGGTATAGGGAGAGCTGCTTTGATTCTGTGTCTTGGTAGTGTGGCTTAATGTACTAGGTGTCCTGTAGAGTCTAGTGGCACAGCCTCCCCTGTCACCCAAGCTGGGTACTCAAGGTGCGCTCTTTGTGTGGGCTGTGTATACCCTCCTTTTGTAGTTGAGCTTTGGTTGTTGTTGGCAGATCAATGGGAGGGATTTCCCTAGGCCGGTCAGCTGCAAGGATTGGCTCTGACCACTGACCTCTGTCCTCCATGGAGGATCAGCTTTGCAGGGACAGTGTGTTGGTGCTCCGATGTGGTCTGTAGCTGTCGACTGGGTGTGCTGGACCTGGGGTTTCCCTGGGTGGTACAGGCCAAGGTCAGCCCCCACCCGTGTTTTGCCCAGGGCACCCTGTCTGAGCTGTAAAGCAATCTGAGATAGCTGCTACTTGTGCTGGGCTTAGCAATTCTCAGGTGAAGCCAAGACGTGACTCTAATGGGGCTGCTGCTAGGGTTCTCTGAAGACAGCTGTTGTTTGTTTGATAGGATTTAGGAGCTAAAACCAGCCATTCTATGGAAAAGCAATTGGGTGGGCCCCTAAAGTGGGTCTAGTGGAGTCTCTGTGGATCTACGAGGTGGGTCACACACTGTTAGTCAGGTTCTTGGAGTTTCAGGTATAGCACCAGCCTACCAGCTCTGTGTGGGGAGAGCTCAGCAAAGGGTTCAAGACCTTTGCTTGCCCTGATGCCAGACACTTTAGTCTCTCCCAGTATAATGCTGGTGCCCTGAAAGATGCCTCCTTGGTGCTGGAGCCTATTGGGAGCAAGTCTGTGTAGGTGAGTCCATGTATGGGTTCCCCAAGAGAAACTGCTTCAGGCTCCATCAGCCTCCTCCTCCCACTCAATCCCTGCTGGTTTTCACAGCCAGAAATTGTGGGAACTTATCTTTCTGAAACTGGAACCCTGGGCTGGGGGTGCCTGGTGTGGGTCTGGTACTCCTCGCTCCCAATGTATGCCTCCTGAATTTTTATCCACATGGGTGTGGGACCAGCTCATTCTGCATCCTCACCAGTCCTACCAGTTTGAGTGGATGTGGTTTTTCAATTCCATAGTTGTCAGACTTCCATTTAACTCAATTTCTGACATTCCTGAATGATGGAATTCTATATTTTAGAATTCTATACTTTAGTTGTAATTTTGATGTGATTGTGCAAGGAGGAGATCCATGACCGTAAGTTGTATGACTCTTACATGACATTTGGGAAAAGGCATAATTATAGAGACAGAAAACAGATTAATGGTTGCCGGGAGAGGGGAGAGGCATGTCATTTTCTACAAAAGGGCTCCAGGACATTTTGTAGGGTGTTGGGACTGGTTTATGTTTTGATTATGTGTCTTGATTTTGGTAGTAATTACACAGCTGTGTGAGTTTTCCAGAACTGATGGAACTATATTTTAAAAAGGGTGAGTTTATAGTGATGGACCTATTATATATCTTGATTTTAGTGGTAGATACATGGTTGTAACTCACAAAACTATACATCAGGGAGAGTGAATTTTACTGAATATAAGTTATGCTTTAATTAAAAAAAATATTAATATTTCTATTGTGTTGTGACCATTCAAGGCTGGTCAGGTTCATGGTATTCATACAGATGGAAAATATTCACAGAGCTGTTGGGTTGCCTGTCATGTCTTTATTCACGGGTGGGCAAGTCACACATGCAAACTGCTTGTCTCCCTGCATGTCACACATCATGGCCCTTGCTCCCCAGTGTGGCACTCATCATGACACCTGTCTCCGCATGTGTGTCTCTAACTAGTCCCTATTTGTTTAAATACTAGAGGGGAATAAAGCCGGCAAGATGCCAGGAATTATATAATATAACAGTTCTGCACATGCGAGCCCACTTCATGTTATGGGAACAGTTTATGGGACCCAGTCTCAAGGCTATGAGAACAATACTTACCAGGTCCATTCAAGGGTACAGGAACACTGCTTCCCTTAGTTACCCAGACACCTGGATGAGGAAGCCAGACTGCCTCCATTTACCCTACATCCATATTCATAGGGAGAAAGACATCACTTTCGATTGCCTGGGGGTCAAAATCATATGAATCAATGTTAAGATAACCAGTGTTGGCATACCTGACGCCGTATCTGGGTCTTTTTATGGATATCACTACCTCTGAGCTATGTGAGAGCTGAGGGATTATTGCACAGAGGGTGTTTTGGGTTTGATGCATAGGAACTCTGGCTGGAGGAGCCTGCAGGAGGTAGGTAGACCTTGGCTGATTAAAATGACATTTCCCTATAGTCTTTGTGGATTCCTCGGGGAAGAGACAGAGTCGTCTTGCATGGCATTTTTCACACTAATAGATTCACAGAAATATTGTTCTCCCATATCCTCACAAATAAGTGCCTGTGAATAAATATGAAGAAGAAAGTTTTGTTTGTTTTTGGTTTGCTCATTTTTAAAGATCTCTTGTAACATGATACTGCTTCATAGGCTGAATCACTCAGTGGCACTACTTAATTCCAATGGTTTTAATTTGAAACCTAGAGAATTAGCTATTGTGACAATCATTTGAAGCAAGTTTTTCAATGAAGGGAAACTGAGGCATGTCCAGAAAGATTATATAATTGCTACTGCTTGCACAGCCAGTTAGTTGCCAGGTCAAGCTCTTCAACTCAGGGAGCTTAATGGCGAGGAGCGCAACATTTTGAGTTTGCCCTTGTGTGCACTCTCATTCTTCTCATCTACCCCAGCCTACAGGGTTCACGTCCCTGGGCAGCGTGCTTAACTTGTTGGTACTACATTCCTCAAAATAGTCGTAATGGTAGTTTTTATCCCATAATGTCTTCATGAACTAATGCATGTAAATGACAGTGTTCATTATATAATAAGTACTCAGTACATACAGTTTGTTTTGTTTTTATTTAAAACAAGTTTTCTTTCTCTAGGATTATCTTGCCCTCCTGGCTAAGAGAGGTACCATTTTCACATTGAGTTGTTTTTTGCTTTAGGAAGTTTAGATCCTGTATCAAACATTGAAATATGTATTTGTAAATAACAGAATATTTGTAAATGAATTTACATAATATGTGCATTTGTGGCTTAGGTTTTAAAGCAACAGGATTTAAAGTAACCTATGGTGTGAATCTGGGCTGAGAATGGATGAAAGGCCACTGTCGAGAATTATTTTTGAGGTACCATATTTTGCCCGTGTATAATGCGCATCCACATTTTTGGCCCAAAATTTCAGGAAAAAAGTCTTTTGTTTTAGTTGTTTAATTCAATTATTTACTTATATTTAGATACTTGGTTTTGTATTATAAAGGGTATTTTTTGCATATGGATATTGTTATTGCTTTCTAGAGTTATACTTTTAACACATAAGCATAAATAAAAGAATTAAAATCATTTTTTATCTTTTTAAAAAAATTTTGTTTTAATCATTGTTCAAGTACAGTTTTCTCCCTTTACTCCCAATCCAGCCCACCCACCCCTCCCTCCCAACTTCCCTCCCATTACCACCCTCCCCCTAGTTTTTATCCATGTCTTTTCTAATGTTGTTCCTGTAAACCCTTCCCCTTTTCCCCTGAAATTCCCTCTTCTCTCTCCTCTGGTCACTTTCTCTGTCCTCTTTCAGTGTCTTTGACTATATTTTGCTTGTTTCACTGTTTTGTTGTTTAGGTTCCTGTTAAAGGTGAGATCATATGAGAATTAAAAACATTTATAAAGATACAGAATTGGTACTACCCATGTATAATGTACATCCTTATTTTTTCCTAAAAAATTTGGGCAAAAATTGCACATTATACACAGCAAAATACAGGTAAATAGATTTTAATAGCTAAATGACATTGTCTTTCTCCTTTTCCCCCCCTTAAGTTATTGGGACTTTTCTTTTCTAAGAAAATTGAGAGCATACCTGTACTGTGTTTTGGATGATGATTAAATACATGTAACAGAACAGACAGATTTTCCTATTATTGTGCCCACCAAGCTATTGACACTTCTCTATCACTTTCTTGCCTGAGGAACTCTGATTTGTTTATTTTTCCTTTAATTTATACTCATGACATTTCCCCCCTTTGCTTTTACTTTCTGTATATGAATAAAATGCAGTTTTTGCATGGAACCATTTTTATAAATACATTTATTTTTACTGTTTTATCTTTTGAATCTATATTATACCATTGGGGAATTTTCTGGGTACAATTATTTCCTTTTGCTACAGGTTCAGATGTATTTATTGGTTTTCTTGTTTGTATTCTTTTCTCCAAGAATATTATCTGTGCTACTTTTTCCTTAATTTTTTCAGGATGCTTTCTGGACAAGCGTGTTGTGAATTTCAAGTAGTCCATTTTTATTTTCATGTTCTAAGTGACATTCTCTGACTCTGCTATTGTCTGTATGAGGAACAAAGGTGGAAAGAGTGATAAAAGGAACATAAACTCCATCATCAAAGCTACTGCTAATTGCTTATTCATGTATTTAAGGGACTTACCATGACATACAGGGATGGGCAAAAGAGATTTTATGGTTGTTTATAAGGAAAAATAATATAATAATAATGCAAGAGTAAACTATAAACCTACATTTGCCCTACTTTGTATTTTGCATTTTACATAACAATCTATGTTAAATAGGAAAAACAATACTTCTTTTTATTCTTAAAAATTAAGGTATAAAATGTGTGTAGGCATATACAAAGTGTTTCAGAGCTGATCTTTTTTTAGTACAAATTGATTTCTCTCTTTCTATTCCCTTCTTGTCAGACCAGAGTGTGGGCATCTTATTCCTCCATTTATAACATCCTTAAACAATGCATGCAGGTAGCCAAGAGAGTAACTTCTATGTAGGAAGGGCAAAAACCCAATAAGTTTTGTCAACAAAATTATTCAGAGAAGTTTTTTCATAGGAAGCCTTATGAAATAGAAGCTATATACATAATAAAGTATATAAGAAATTAGAAACTAAGAGCACACCTTAAAATGGTTGGCAAATGTTCTGTGTGATTTCAGTGAGCTGCATGACATATTCAGTGTCTAATTAAATTGACAAAATATGATGTGTGACATAATTTTGTTAAAAATAAAGGAATCCCTTAGCATATGTGTGGACAACTATTCTCTTTAATCAAAGATAAGTAGAAGTTTGATTAAGGATCTATGCTCTCTTGTTCACTAAACCCCATATAATTGTTTGTCTACTCATGAGCTTGCCCTCATAAGTAGACATTTTCATCAAATAACGTTTTATTTTGCAACTTTGCGTGTGTAGGAATAGCTTTCACTTTGAAGCAGCTGTTCTGTCTATGAGAAGGCAGAATAATATCTTTGATGGGTTTATCCACAGCAGGGGTCCTTCCTCTTGAGCCACTTTTTCAACCTGTAGCTTAAAAAAAAATTGAGCCTGTATTTTTCATGGACTTACAATTGTATACAGATTGAAGTAAATATAGTGCTTTCTTTTTATGGGAGTGTGATCAGTAGTTAATCATCTAGTATTTATTATTTGACCATAGTCTTCACAGCAATTTAAACATATCCCATCTTCTGCAATATGGATACATTTTCAGAGGCAGACAAATATGTAATCACTATTAAAACTGTTAGAGATAAGCACATAATTATAAGATTGCATTGAGTTTCTGCCATAAGAATGGGACTAACTAATTGGAAGAAGCATCCCAGAGGTTCAATTTTCTTGAAAAAAGTTCATGGATAGGAGGAAGGATGCTATTTGATGTAATCAGAGTAGTCTGAATAGAAAGAAGAGGTACACTTTTAAAAATAAGAAACTTAATTTAGAGATAGCACAGAGGCAAGCTAGTATCCATGTTCAGAAATGTACTGTTGTTACATTTCCAGTTTCAGATTCATTCTCATTAGGAATATTGTATTTTCAAATAGGGCTTTTAGAGGCTTATGACCTAATCAGAGCAAAGGCTCTAGGGTATGATCTAACGGTCAGTCTCCAACTTTAATGCATAGTATGTTTGTCAACAGGGCCCAGAATTGGTTATTCTCTCAGGAAAAGGAGGTTAACTGAAATCTGAATTTTATTGTTAAATAAACCAATAGGAAGTTTTATCTTTGCAGTTGTAATTCTGTGATAGGGTTTTCTTGATGCTGGAATTACTGATCCCCTATAAAGATAAAAGCTTAGGTAAGAAAACTATATTAGGCTGATTTGGTCCTATTTCATAGAGCTGTGCATCTTTTCACATTGACATCTTGGAAAAGAAGAAACACTGAGTATTCTTCTGGATAAAAAGCAATTGGAAAATGTGTTGGCCGAAAGTCAATATAACTGGGTTGAATATGCCCTATGTATGCCCCAAATATGCTGTGCAGTTTATACAAAGAAAAGTGGACAATATATTTTATTTGCCTGTAATAATTTAAGTATTACTGGACAGCTAGGTTTATATTTTCCATCATAGAAATTACTTAGCATCTTTACATTTTTAACCTAAGACAAAATATTTGTTAGTCTACCTTAAGATGTAGTTAATACATTAACTGATCAATCTAACTGTCCTGATAATTTCAGGTTCATACACTCAGTGCTTTTTATAGTACTTAAGAAAAAATAAAAACAAAGCTTGAGTTTTTGGTTTTGGAACTTGCATTAATTCTCAGTGTTTCTTCTAAAAATTGTTGAATTAAACCAATAGCTGAAACTGACCATAAGAACTGCTCAAATTTTGGTTAAACTCTTAAATGTCTTTGCTTAGGGCACTAACACAGAGGTTCTCTGAATTTGTCACAAACTCAAACTTTTTATGATGCTTGCCCTGGCTGGCATAGCTCAATGGATTGAGTGCGGGCTGCGAACCAGGCATCGCAGGTTCGATTCCCAGTCAGGGCACATGCCTAGGTTGCAGGCCATGTACCCCAGCAACTGCACACTGATGTTTCTCTCTCTCTCTCTCTCCCTTCCCTCTCTAAAAATAAATAAATAAAATCTTAAAAAAAAAACTTTTTATGATGCTCTAAGGGTGATGAAGAGTGTCAAAATAATAAAAATATTGGCATATTTATATGGCATTTTAAAATAATTACTTTAGTAAAATGTTTACATTAGAAAAATTGAGTGATGATACAAATTAGTTTACTTTAATCTTGGGTTGAATTTACATGACTCAACAATTTTTACAGATAGCCTTATTTTATGTATGGAAAACTGAAGAAAACATTAAGAAAAAGACAGGTAAGAAACCTAAATCATCTTCTTAAATTTTGAAATAATTATACATTGACAGGTTGCAGAAAAATATATACAGGGAGGTTCTGTGTACCTTCTTATTTCCTTTTTTCTTCTTTTTATTCATTAAATATTTATACACTGCTGACTTTAAGTACTGGGAAACTAAAGTGCACACAATAGACATTGCCATAGAAAATATCATAATTGATTGTGAAATAGAACACATTAACACATACACCCAATCGAATATATGAAGTCCCATGGTGGAGCAAAGAGAAGTAGGACCACATAATCTTGCTTTGGAGCTGAGATGGGAATGGAGAGCAGAGCCAAGAGGAAGCAAAGACAAGATGTGTATTTGAAATACAGGTACAGGCATAGCTGAGTAGGATTTACTCAAAAATGAGAAATGTTTTGATTTAATTATATCATTATGATTTCAATATCATTTAGACATTGTGGTTAATCTACAGAGTAAACATTTATTAGAAAAAACACTTTTAGAGTATTTAACAATTTTGGAGGAACTCAAAACATATTTGTTGGATATATTATTCCATTAATTCATTCAACAAACACTTATTGAACACATGCATAGTGCCAGTCATTGCACTTGAGTCATAGGAGGCCATAAATGATAAGTGTTCTACACAAATGATATAGAAAGTTAAAAGACAATGACTCCTGGAACAAAGACAATTTAGAAAAGAGAAGGGGATAGGAAGTGGTGCAATGAGAGACAGGTCTGTGCAGGCGTCATGGAAAAGGTGACATCTGAGTAAATATAGAACATGCATCTTGGGAATATTTGGGAGTCAAGCATTCCAGACAGTGAGAAGTGCCTGTGGAAAGGTGCCATCATTCCTGCAGTTTGAGGAGCAGCAAGGAGGCCAGTCTGGCTAGAGAAGAGGCAAAATGTTGGCAATTAGTAGGCAATGAGTTTAGAAAGGTATGGGAACAAGATCACATAGAGCCTTTTAAGTAATTGTAAAAAACATTGGGTTTTATTTAGATTGAAAAGAGCCACTGTAGAACTCTGAGAAGTGTGACATAGTCTGTGTTTCAAAGGGATTATTTTGGCCACTGTGCCAAGAAGAGACTTAGTAGGAGTCAGATAGAAGCTGTACTAACAATTAGAAAGGTATAGCAATGTAAGTATGAGGGGAAGGTGGTTCAGACTAGGATGGAGCAGTGGAAATATTTCTATAAAATCTGTCTAATCATCAAGAACCAATAGTTTTTGAGGTGTGAGACAAAAATAGGAATCAAGGATGACTCTGAGGTTTTGAGACTGAGCAGCTGAAAGATGGAGTTGTCACAACTTGAGTAAAAGAAAACGTTTCCTTTTATCTAACCTGCTGCTATTAATAGTCAATGATAGAATTAAAGTGGATTTGGTTATAGGAAATGAGCAGGTATTTTGAGAAAATGGAGGGAAGACGCAGAAAAATTAGGGAAAATAGCCATGGTTTTATACTGAAGTTGCTATATTTGAACATTTCTTATCCTTCAGTGGTCTTCGGGGTCTTGACCATGGCTGCAAGTGATACTAATTTACAATATAAAGATGTGATCAGAAATAATAGGTGTCATTTTGTTTTCAAGGCATTGCTTTTGGTATCTATATGTAAATATACAATTCCTACCAACTTATATATGCACCATTAGGTTAAGTTACTTTAGAGACATCTTTAAAAAATGTGTTGCTTTAACAGTTAAATTGATTTCATCTATTTTTCATCAGTGAAATGGCCCATGTAGATATTTTAAAATGATTAATTTTCACATCTTTCCCTGCCTTTACTAATATTTGCATTTTTGTAATATAGTTTTTAAAACATTTTCAAGATTTAAATACATTTTTCATGTTTTATTTTGTTTTTCCCATTAGCATTATATACCAGACAAGATCCCTGCAATAAAGAGAATGCATACTAAAAAAGAGTGATTGAGGGAGGCTTAGTATAAAGGGGATATTTATGAAGGTGTTGTCAGGGTTAAAGGAAACCAACCAGGGATAGTGAATCTGGGGGAGTAGGTTCACAGTACCGAGGTTACTGTTGCACCCCCTAAACAAAGGGAAGGAGCAGTTTTGTAGTACCCATAGATAAGAGTTGTAGTTTGAATTACAGTGGTATCTGTATGAGAGGGCCACTCGAAGGAAACAGTAAACTTTGGTGGAGAAACTGACCCTAGAACAAAGCAAGCTTGAGATCCTGCTGGCGTTCTCATTGGCTCGACACAGGAGAGTACCTTAGGAAAGGGGAGCCGATCAATGAGTCCATAAAGGTCGGCCTTCAGGGGAACGCAGAAAACTGTACTGATATAGAGAGCAGATTTGGAGGAACGAGAGGAATACAGCCAACATGAAACTATATTTTCTAAGAGAGAAATTGATATATATTGAGATCCACAAAGATATCAAATGTTGTGAGCCTGCACCTCTCATTATACTCCCATGGAAGTGACCTTTGGCAAGTAATTTCTTCTTCTTAGTTTATATGTATTTACATATTTTTATTAGAAAATATTTTCAAACTTATAGAAAAGTTGTAAAAATAACACTACAAAAAATACCTATATATCCTTTAACCAGATTTATCCTTCATGAAGATTTTACTCAATTGGCTTTCCCATATTTTCTGTATCTCTTTCTCTGTAATAATTTTCATATTATTCTACCCTAAGAGCATGACTAAGCAGCAGGGCCTGGATCTTTGACTTCAACTCCCTTCAGAGACTGAAGTGCACCAAACCTGGGGCAGGGAGGGCAGTTTCCCCTCTTGAGGCCTGTTGGGTAAAAAGTCTGTATTTGCCTAAGGTTGGGCCTGAAAGTTCACATACAGAATTTGGGCCAGGAATTAGATCCTTCAGTACTTTGTCACAAATTTTAATTTTGTAAATATTACTTTTCTGCCTGTGATTCCACTGTTGTTCGAGTCTTAATTTGAAAAGTGAACTTATGGAAGTAAACATACAGAATGCTCACATCAGTCCCTTAGCAAAGTTTTCCAGTTTGGTATTTTGTAACTCCCTTCACATTTAAATCTGCTTTTCTGTACTCCTGATACTTTAAAAAAGAGCTTGACCTTTTTTTAAGTTTCATACTTGAAGAGCACACACTTTTATTCTTTAACTTTCTCAAAAATCTCACTCTACTTGTGCCTTGTTTTGTGTTTCTTTTAGAGAGGTCCGTCCGATGACATTCTAATTCTCTTGGGTTTCCATCTTTGTCTGAGGGTCCTGAGGACTTTGTCTTTGGTCTTCAGTAGCTTTGCTAGATGGTGCCAGATTTCCTTTTCTGTATTTATTGAAAACGTGGAGTCTGGTATTCTTGTATTTTTGGAATGTTTTCTTTGATTATAGTTGTAAATATTGAAATGTTAATTTTCTTTTATCCTTTTGATTTTCTTTTCTATGGATTGCATTTATACATGGACTTCCCTTTGATTTTCTTCCAATTCAAACACTTTCTTCCTGGTTCTTTTTAAAATATATATATGTGTGTCTATATATAATTTTCATTCTCCTGGTGATTTTACTTCTTTTGTACAATGGCCTTTATAGACTTTTATTTAAATCTGTTTGCCTTTGTAAATTTTTTACTTTAGCTTTAATTTCTGAAATGAGTTATTCTTTTTTTTTCTATTTCTTTCCTGAGTCCTTTTAATTCTCCTATTTGTCTTCCTATTTGTCCATTTCTCATATTAGTTTTCACAATTATCCAGATATTTTTTCATGACTCTAAATACACATTTTATGATATTTAATTCAACTTGGATTAATGCACTATTTATTTTAGCTTCATGCTTGCTTTTTAGAAGATAGTTTTTATCAACAGAATGGCTTTTTAGTCACAATTTAAAACATTTTAAATTGTCATTTCACATTGATGTGATCTGCTTTTTATCTATTTTTATTCATTTTATGAACAGGATTTATTTTCAGTTCATAAGTTCATGAGAACCCTTTTCTGTCATTTTCTTCTCTTTTCTGTTAAGTTTTTTAAAGAGTGATGTTGCTTATCGTGTGTGGACAGGGAAGACTTGGTGTGTACTGTTACCCTTTTTTCCTAGGAAACATAATTTTCACCTCTTACTGCCTTATTTTTCTTCATGGTCTCATTCCAGCCCTTATCTATGTATCTCACTGTCTCCAGGGAGCAATGCTTTCTCATCTGCCACCTTGGTCCTGCAGATTATCAAGCCCCTAACCCAGTGTGGTGAACAAACAAATTTTGATCTGTATTTATTTTGGAATTTAATGTTGTTGTTTATCTTTTGGGGAGTGATTTGGCCTTTGTTTTATCTGTATCTCTGTTCCCTTCAGTCTTTTTATGGAGTCTTTTGTGCCTTATCTCTTCCCTCTTGCATTCCCTCCAACTTGCAATATCAGGTGACTGGTAGAGACTGCTGGCATTTTCTTTTTTAAAGATTGTGGTATCCTCTGTCTCCTAGTGATTATGCAGTCATGGGTTATCTTTGGATTTATTTACCATCATTGTTGATTTTATGGTTCATTTGGAAGGGGGTGGGGGCAATTCAGAGTCAGCTGGCCACCAGTGTTCTCCAAACCCAGAGGTTTTCCTTTCTTTTTATTTTAAACAAGACTAACAACAGCGGCAAACTTCTAAAAATTTATATAGAGTTGTTTTGCTTAAATAGTCACAAAAAGTCTTATTCTTATAAATAATGATTATGGAATGAGAGATCTGGGTTCAATATGAAAGGTTTTTCTCTTTCTTTTGCAGTAATATACATGTGTGTTCTAAAAAAGAGCAATATATAATGTTTCTCAGTAGAATAAGACAATTAAATGACAACAGACATCCCTTTTTAGAATTTTAATATTCTATTGCCATTCAGATATTTGTGACATAAAGCTAATCTGCTCCTTAGTAATAATATAATTAACCATGTAAAATATTGAAAAATGATATAAGAAGTTGATTATTTACTGTTTTTACTAAGCTGACAGGGCAATTTAGTCATTACTAGTTTGGTAAAATTTTTATATAATTAACCACTTCTTTGAATAAAATCATTGTTAAGTTACTTAAAGGTCAGTGACATCTAACTTTAATGACTAACAAAAATTGAACAAATATTTAGGTAGGATTTTCCTGCCTTAAAGAAACAGATGAATTTTCAGATACATTTCCCTATTGGATAGAATAAAGTGGATGGTCACATGCCATTGCTCCACTGAGGAAAAAATAACAGATACAGTTCAAATAGCATATTGTTAGAGGATATCAGAGAGCTGTGAAGTTGAAGTAGATTAAAGTCAAGTAGGGAGGACCCCTTCCTTCCTGTGTGTATTGACTCTCTCTCTACTATGAGAAGAAATTATTAAGTCTGGACACAGGAACTATTTGAATTAGACGTAAAGAGTCTGGGGGAGGAATGAAATATTAGAAAAGCTGCTGATACCTCTGTGGTGTGACAGACTGGAAGTCTGCAGAGCACCAGGTGGACAGCTGTTCCTATCTTCTCCACCATATAGCATGTGCTAAATTCTGGGATAATAAAGGAGATTAGGTTATAAGGAAAGTCAGAATGGAATTTTCTTTTTTATTATGGTGCTTGGGGTTAAAGTCCCACTCGAAGGAAGAGCCTGAAATAACCATAAAATGGATATCATCCTTTAGGCAATTAAAAACAAAGAGCGGGTTGAGTATATATATGTCAAGTTCCAATTCAGTCCCAGTTCAACATCTTAACCTACTACCTAAGAGAGTAAATGCAACTCACTTAAAGGAGTATTATAGGAAATTTATCTCTAGATATAGTATCTATATAAACTATTAGTAAAAAAAAAAAACATGCTGTATAGGCTAAAAGCAAGAAAATATTACCAATAAGAGAAAAGGCAAGCTGTAGGAGCACAACCGCTGATGCTCCAAACAAAAAAAACAAGAAGTGACTATTATAAGTATGTTAAAGTAAATAAAAAAAAGAATGGAAAAAAATTAATGCCAACATGGATGATTTTAACACAAAATTTAAATATGTAAAAAATCAGAATTGGGAAGATGGCAGACAAGTGAATGAAAGTCACACTGACCTCCTCCAAGGATGAATCTGGAGTTACAACTAAATTTTGGAGAGATCAGCTGGAACAAACAACTGAACAACAGTGAGAGAGAAGCCTTGCAACCTCAGACAGACAGAATTAGCTTCGGCACAACCTGACTGGTAAGGAGTGTAGTGGAGAAGGTTGGCAGGGTGCCTACAGTCAGCAGCACCAGAGGGATAATTAAGTGGCCAGTTGGATCCCCCTGAGAATAATGGGGTCTAAATCCTAAGATAGGATCCCCAGACTACAGCACCAGAGCCCAAGAAGTACACATGTAAATCCAGCAGTGAAAAGCAGCAGGGTTGCTCTCTGCCAGATATGGATGACTGGAGACACCAAGAGCCGTTTAAAGGGCCAATACACAAATTTTCATTTGCAGCCACTTACCTTGGACTCTGGGAAAGTCAGGGGTAAAGTGGGTTAGAGACACTTGAGGAGAGACTGCGGATGGAGGCTTTAGGGAGAGAAATGAGAGAGCAGACTCCAGGATCCCGGTGCTGAGTCATCCCCCACACCACAGCAACCATCCTGCACAGGCAGACCACTCCCCTCCAAGAGCAGCAGCAGCCTGAGGGGAAACAATAATCCCAATCCCAGGAGGGATTCTGCCCTGGCTCTGTGTGCTTAAGCCTGACTACTGAGTGCAGAATGACTAGATTAACAATTGAAAGAGACAGCCATAGACAGTAGATTACTGGAAGTCTCAAACTGGCTGCCTAAGATCAGATGGGGTCAACATCTGACATCACCAGAGGTGAATCCCCCCACCAAAAAAAAAAAAAACAGTGGTAAATACTAGAGGATACCTGGACTATATCCACTATGGTCTTCTCCATGATTTGTGATGTTTTCCTTCCTGCATAACTTTTTAAAATTCATTTGAAAAATGAATTCCAAGACAGAATCTTGAAGGCAGCAAGGGAGAAAGAGGAAGTAACATACAATGGAGCACCAATAAGGCTAGTAGCTCACTTCTCAGCAGAAACACTACAAGCCAGAAGGAAATGGCAAGAAATATTCCAAGTAATGAAAAGCAAAGGCCTGTAAACAAGACTACTCTACCCAGCAAGGCTCTCAATTAAAGTGGAAAATGAACTAAGGAGTTTCCCAGACAAAAGAAGTCTAAAAGAATCCATCTCCTCCAAACCAGCACTGCAAGAGATGCTAAAGGGTCTGCTTTAAGAAAATGAAGAAATAGAGTGAGAGAGAGAAAAACACAGGTACAAAGAGGGTAAAATAGCAATGAGTAAGTACCTACCAGTAATAACCTTAAGTGTAAATGAATTAAACACTTCAGTGGAAAGACATAGGGTAGCTAACTGGTAAGAAAACATGACCCACACATACGCTGCCTATAAGAGACCCACCTCAGAACAAAAACCTACAGAGACTGAAAGTGAAGGGTTAGAAAAAATATTCCAAGCAAATGGACAGGAAAAAAAAAAAAAAAACAGGGTAGGAATACTTATATCAGACAAAATAAATTTCAAAACAAAACCCATAAAAAGAGACACAGAAGAACACTTCATAAACTCAAGGGAAGAATCCATCAAGAAGACACAAATAATATAACATATATGCACCCAACACAGGAACACTCAAATATATAAGAAAAATCTTAGAGGATTTCAAGAAAGAAGCTATATACAGCAACACAATTATAGTAGGGGATTTTAACACCCAACTGTCAACAATGGATAGATCTCCCAGACAGAGTATCAACAAGTATATTATATTGTAGACTGAACAACATGTTAGATTAAATGGACATAACAGATAATCTATCTATCTATCTATCTATCATCTATCTATCTATCTATCTATCTATCTATCTATCTATCTATCTATCTATTTATCTATCTATCTAACCTTTCATCCCCAGGAAACAAAATATACCTTCTTTTCAAATGCACATGTAATATTTTTAAAGATTGCAAGACAGGACTCAAAATAAGCCTCAACAAATTCTAGAAAATTGAAATCATAGGAAGCATCTTCTTGGATCACAGTGGCTTGAAAGTAGAAACCAACCTCAAGGAAAAAACCTGAAAACATTCAAACTCATGGAGAAGGAATAGCATCCTATTAAACAATGAATGGGTTAAGAAATAAATCAAAAAGTTTCTGGAATTAATTACAATGAACACACAATAGTCCAAAACCTATGGGACACAGCAAAGGCAGTGCTGAGAGGGAAGTTATAGCAATACAGGTGTACCTAAAAAAGATAGAAACATTTCAAATAAACAACCTAACCCCACGTCTATAAGAACTGGAGGAGCAACAACAAAAAAAGCCCAGAGCCAGTTTAAGGAAGGAAATGATCAAGATCAGAGCAGAATTAAATGATATAGAGACTAAAAGAAAAATTCAAAGGATCAATAAATCTAGGAGATGGTTCTTTGAAAAGATAAACAAAATAGATAATCCTTTACGCTGACTCATCAAGAAAAAAAGGGAGAGGACCCAAATAAATAAAATTAGAAATGACAGAGGAGAAATTACAACTGATACCACAAAAATACAAAGCATTGTAAGAAATTACTATGAACAAATATACGCCAAGAAATTTGAAAACCTGGGTGAAATGGAAAAATGTTTAGAAAAATATAATCTTCCAAAACTGAATCAAAAAGCAGAAAGCTGGACCAGACCAATAAGTGCTGATGAAATTGAAGTAGTAATCAATAAACTTCTGACACACAAAATCCCTGTACCAGACAGTTTCACAGAATTTTACAAAACGTTTAAGGAAGAGCTAACCCCTATCCTTCACAGACTATTCCAAAAAATCCAATAAAAGGGAAGACTGCCAAACTCTTTTTATGAAGCCAGCATCATCCTAAACCCAAAACCAGATAAAGACACAACAAAGAAAGAAAACTATAGGCCAATATCACTGATGAACATAGACACTAAAGTCCTCAACACAATATTGGTAAGCCGCATCCATCAATATGTTAAAAAGATCATACACCCTGATGAAGTGGGATTCATCCCAGGGATGCAAGGATGGTTCAGTATTCACAAATCAATAAATGTAATACATCGCATAAACAAAAGGAAAGACAAAAATCACATGATCATATCAATAAATGTGGAAAAGCATATGATAAGACACACAGCCACTCATGATAAAAACACTCAACAAGGTGGGAGCAGAAGGAGCACACCTCAGCATAATAAAGGCCATCTATGAGAAACGTATAGCCAACATTGTACTCAATGGGCAAAAACTAAAAGCTTTCCCCTCAGAGGGGTGGGGAGAAAAGGCAGAAAACTGTACTGAACAACAATAAAAAATGTTAAAAATAAAATAAAATAAAAATTTTTTAAAGATTTTATTTATTTATTTTTAGAGAGGGAAGGGAGGGAGAAAGAGAGAGAGAGAAACATCAATGTGTGGTTGCTGGGGGTCGTGGCCTGCAACCCAGGCATGTGCCCTGACTGGGAATCGAACCTGCGATGCTTTGGTTTGCAGCCCGCGCTCAATGCACTGAGCTATGCCAGCCAGGGCAAAATAAAAAAATTTTTAAAAGGCACTGGAAAACTATATTCTAATA
The DNA here is from genome assembly GCA_004024845.1 of Tonatia bakeri. Classification (NCBI taxonomy): domain Eukaryota; kingdom Metazoa; phylum Chordata; class Mammalia; order Chiroptera; family Phyllostomidae; genus Tonatia; species Tonatia bakeri. The sequence continues at coordinate 119,169 of PVIA01004087.1, forward strand.
CTAGCATACTGATTTCCTGAATAAATTGTTTAACCACCTTGCAATAATAATAATAATAATAATAATAATAATAATGTCATTAAAGGGCATAAAGAAGAAAAGAGTCAATGTAGAATTTTATATTTAAAAATATTCTTCAAAGATTTGCATGAAATAAATTCTTTTTAAACAAAACCAAATTTCTATAGAAATTTTCACTACAAAAATAATCAAGAAAGTTCTTCAGTTGAAGGAAAATAATTTCAAATGAAAGCACATACCTATAAAAAGATTAAAAGAATTTCAGATGGTCAACTAGAGACTAGTAGCAAACCGAAACTAGAGACTAATTGCAAATGCAAATTCTAAAACACCGTTTATAATTGATAGAAACATAAAATACCCAGGAGTGAATTTTCTAGATGTGTAAGACCTCTATGCTGAAAACCTTAAAACATTGCTTATAGAATTTAATGAAGAGTTATGTAGAGAATATAATTGATCTGTGGGTTTATTTTATTTTAATCTATATCAAACACTTTAATTTTGGTGGACAGTAATTAGATAATTCTAATATTTATATGAAAATTAAAAGGACATAGCACAGCTCAAATTACCTTTAAGAGGAACACATGCTAACAGATTTCAGGACTCATTCTAAAATTAGAAAAGTTAGCAGAGTCTAGTTTTAGTACAAAGATGAACAAGTGAAGGAGCGGGAGAGATTACAGAGTTTAGAAATAGACCAACACATATGCATTGGGGAAAGGATGACCTTCTACTGAAAATGATGATTACTTATTCTACACATAAAAATTAACTTGAAAATGATCATGGACAGAAATATATAGTATCATTCATTTTGTATCCCAGGTAACTCACACAGCTCAAGGTACATACTGGGCATTGAATAAATAGTTGATGAATCAGCGACACAATATAAAACTCATTACTGAGAAGATTTTATTAGTGTGCATAATTAGAGCCAGCAACATGACTGACTCAGGGCTTAAGATGCTGTAACCTTCGCTATGAGCACTGGCGGAGTATACAGGAGGGCTACTCCTACAGGTGCTCGATATGTGACCCTAGATTTAAACTTAAGGGGATTCACAACGGAGCTGGCATGCAAGGACTTATAGTTCCATATTTAGTGAGCCAATCACAAAGCAGGTTGTTTCCTTGGCATTGAAGTAGACAAGGTAAAGAAGAAATGGAAGGGTATTCTTTCATGTTGCTTCTGTGTGTATAAATAAGGCAAAACTCTTGATTTATAAAATTTCTGAGACTTAATATTATATTGTCATATAGTTTCACATATTGGTAACCAAATGCAAAATATTTGACTCAAGAAGGTTCATCTCAATTAGCATCAAAACTATTGTGATAAAAGAGTTAAGTTTGAGACAAAGTTTTAGAATTTAGCTCTTAATAAGGAGATCTTAAAATACTTATGGATGATTTAAAATGGATAATAATGAGGTTTTTCTGTAAATTGCATTTCAATTTTGATATGCCTTTTCTAAAACTTCTGGAATCAATAATAAAAAAAGTGCTAATTTCCCAAAATGAATTTAAAAAATAGAATTGAATGCTTCAGAAATATTTTCTGATACATGACTTTTTTTGTGGCAAGTTGTTACTTTTTCTGTATTAATTCAAGCACCATGGATTTTCTATTAGTATTCTATCCAATATTAAAAACTGAAATACAAATTTATGTCTTTTCATTGGACCTGAATTGGGAGTTGATGTCATTTGAATGAATAGCTGATAACGGAAATTGTCCAGAAGTTCTGAATTTTTAATTTTTATACTATATATAAAAAACTACTTTGATATACTTAATCCTAACACAGTGTCATATGTCCCTAAAGATTATGAATTTATGGATGAATGCTTTTGTTACTGACAGAAAAAATACATTTGCAATTTCATCTTTTTGATTGTAACATTTTTATAATTCCAAATACCTTTGAACTTTAACTTCTCTGTGAATACAGTCAATCCTTATTATCCATGGATTCTGTATTTGTGAGTCTACCTACTTAATAAAATATATTTATTACCACAAAACCAATACTTGTGGCACTTTTATAGTCAGTTTTTACACGTACACAGAGCAGCAAAACATTTGCGTTGCCCACTGCACACATTTGCCAAGGAGAGAGAACAGGCAACGCTCTGTCTTCTTGTTCTAGCTCTCAGGCTGTAAACAGGTGTCTTGATAGCAATCTGTTTAGTGCCAGTGGTTTTGCATTTTTTTCTTGTGGTGCTTTCAACGTTGAAATTTGCTCCCAAGCATAGTGCTGAAGTGCTGCGAAGTGTTCCTAAGCGCAAAAACGCTGTGATGTGTCTTACGGTGAAGGTACACATCTTAGACAAGTTTGTTTCAGCATGAGTTATAGTGCTGCTGACCCTAAGTTCAGTGTTAATGAATCAAAGTTTGGATCATCCTGAAAAAAGGAAGAGGAAAATTTTTTATTTGTATATAAGCCTGCTCTGCAATGTGATAAACTAACATTTGTAGTGCAGGGTGAATAGATGGGTAGGTGGCTAAACGTGTGGATCCATGAGGTAACGATCAATAAAAAACGTAGTTGTTTTTTTTTAATTGAACAGCATTATTAGGAGGCTGATAGGTAAAGAAATTTATTGTCATGTTTCCTAGAGTCAGGAAGGTGCTAACCCCTTCTTGATTAGTGCTGGCTGGCTTGCTCACTTCAAAGGTTGATACCGCAAGAAAACAAACTTGCAGGGGTGACAGCTTCCTTAGTTACGAGACAGTAATTGATATTTAAAAATATGTGGTAAATGTTGTACAGGAAAAGGGTTATATGCAAATGCAAATTTGCAAGGCTGAAGAGACTGGTTTATTTTATAAAGGACTTTAGCAAACCAATCTACATGATACAAACAGTGTTTTGGATGACAAAAAATGTGACCAGATGTTTGCAGGAGCCTAACCTTGTATTTCCCAGAAGAGCCATAGTTCATTGTCTGTTAATCCAGGGTTCATTGTAGCTTCACAGAATGTAACTTTAGGGAATAACTAGAGTCAACTATACTTCATCTACATATGCATATAGTCATCATGTTTGAACATAAGACTTTTTATGAAACTGTTGTTCATATCTGTGATGAAAAACATTACCAGATTGCTTATTGTTTACTGTCAAACAGACTGGGGCTAATTGCAACTTTTTCTTTTTTCATTACCATATATTCAAGACCTGGGTCAAAAACCACAGCCTAGACCTACAACTCATGACTATTAATAGATTTCCAGAGCCCACATTTATACTTCCTTCTATGATGCTCCCTCACTTACCATGCTTCACCCAAGAGCAGATGGAATGTTTTGCAGAATCAATAGAACATTGTTTCCTGCTCATAAGAAGTAGGGGACTGAGGCTACCCATCTCTCTACCTCTGGGAAACCATATAGCAGGTGCAGGTGGGACAGCAACTTCAGCATTTAGATACAGTTGAATGAAGAGACAACAGTCTGCTCCCATTTTTAAGAGGGGGTGCGTGGAGTATTCACTGGTTATTGGGAAAACAAAGAATTGGATGAACACAGGAGGTATTTTTTCTAAAGGAGTAAAACAAAGTTAACAAAGCCTAACCTACCTCAAGAGAACTAAGGATATACAAACATTTGCATGATTTCAGGACTTGAATATGACTGATGTCAGTAGTTCTCAAATTATGGTTTCTGCGGATCTCTGGAGATCCCTGAGTCCCCATCACAGGGTCTATGAGGGCAAATGCTTTTTCATAATAATACTTAGATATTCTTTGTTTTTTCATTTTGTTGACATCTACATTGATAGAGACAATAAATAGTGAGTACATATTTATGATGAAATGGGAAATAAGCATAAAGTGCTTCCACTTCATACTGTTTATGCCATGGCTGTTTAGAATAGAAGCTTTTGTACAGTTGTTTTAATAGTAAGTTGAACTAGCTATTTATTTCATAGAACATTATTTTTAACTGAACAAGTAGCTGACAGAGAAACTATGGGTATTCAAAGTTGGGTATTTAGCAGACATTTTCCTCAAAATATGAAGTGAATCATTCATCTCAGAAAAACAAGTAATAGTATTTATTGCCAAGATAAAATTTGAGCTTTGAAGTGAAATTCATACTTTTGTAAACCCATATTCTTCACTATGAACTTGATAGCTTCCTAAAATTTAAAGATTTTTTTGAGATCAGTGATGATATAAGCAAATGTAATTTTTAAAAATATTGCATATGAAATGTATCAACAATTGCAAGATCTGCATAGCACAATGAGAAAATATTTTCCATGAATGTTATAATGCATGATGCTCTAAAATTATGCATATATTAAAAACCCAAAGTGCAACATAGATCAATAGATTTAACCTAGTCAAGTATGAAATATTGATTATTGTGGTTTTAGTTTCCATGTCATAAGTAACCTTTAGGAAATTTACATGTTGAGTTTTAATGTACTATCAAAGCATAGTATTTACAATGGTCTGAAAATGCTATAAAAGTACTGTTTCCTTTTCCAAATGAATATATGTGTGAAGCAAAGCAACATAATCAAAACAACATTGCAACTGATTGAATTCAAAGACATATAATACAGCAGGCTTTTTATTGAGCCAGATATTAAAGGTTTTTTACTGTATACAAATTTTGATTTCTCAATAGTTTTTAGAAAATATAATTATTTTGCATTAAAATATTTTATATGTTAGCATTTGGCTTTATTATTTTTACATTAAAATAAATAACATTTAATTTTAATTAAAATTTTTAGTTTAAATTTATAACACAGTACTATTGATAGATATAGCCCTAAAAAACAAATGCTCTTTGGATTCTTAATCTTTTTTAAGACTATAAAGGAGTCCTAAGTCCAAAAGTTTGTGAGCTGCTATACTATGTATTGCAAATATCTCAATTGTATAAAGTTTCATTATTATCATAAATAGGTTATGCTTAAAAGTAAAAAGGGCAGTTATACAGGGTAATCAGAAGGAAGATCATACACTTAGCTGTTTTATCACCTGTTGAAGTAGTACTGTTTGATACAGTTCCCAGGGTAAAGGTACATGGGACAGGGATGACAGCAAAACCCCCAATCTGGTACCGAACCAAAGACAGAGGAAAGGTTTTGCTTGCTTGAGATCTGGAGAATCAGTCAACAGATGTAGCATAATACTACAAGTTGGCATTAAGATGCTAACATTTATTGAGAATAATCAGGTGTTTATATACATGATTTTGTTTCTTTTCTACATAGTCCATCAGGGTGGGTAGTTATGATTATCATATTGCAGATGGAGAAAATATGGCTCCTTGAGTTTTAGTAATTTTGCTGAAATCACACAGAGAGTGAGAAAGTTGGGATTAGACTCGACATCTTCAGTACCACAGTCCTTGTTGTTTGTGTTGTACCACGTTACTATGAGGATTCTGTCTTTTCTTCTTTGGTTTTGAGACACATTTATACAATAAATAAAGCAGTATGTTTAATTTTTAAATTATTTTTATTACTGTAAAATTAATACATGTAAAAATTGAAAAATATAGAAGGTGAGACAACTACTCATGTGTATTTATTTTTACTAAAATGGAGTTTCTGTATACTCCATTTAACATGTGTATGTCTGTATCTATATTTAGACCTAGATCTAATCAACATTTTTAGGTATCATTAAATATTCCTTTAAAATAATTTAAATTTCTAAGTAGAATTTAACAGTACATATCCCATAATTTAATGATTCCTATTATTAGGATTATATAATATTTTCATTACTTTGCTGATATAAATAATGTAGAATAGATAGCCTCCAATTATAATTTAGAATGTATTCATAATTCCTTACTCAGGAAAGTGTTTAAACTATAATTATTTACATGTACCTCTAAGTTATACTACATAAATATTGTAATTGTTAATATAAATCTGCCCTAATATTTATTGTAAGTTTAGTACTGGAATAAAAATTTTTGTTTTCATGTTAATTTTCATTTATTTTATCATTAATATTATTAATGAGCTGTACATGGCTTCATATGTCTATAGGCCATTTGCATTTAAAATATCTTCACTAGCTATTGAATATTACTAGAATTAATCATCTTCATCATCACTTATATAGTATTACTGTGCTTTAGGCATTGTTCTAAATGTTTTATGTTTATATTTATACATTTAATCCTGAAAACAACCCTTTGAAATAATGTACTGGGTAGGTTAGGCCATGATATGCTGGCATGATGAACATGCCCTCAGTCTCAGAAGCATACAGCAACAACAGGTTTTATTTCTTGGTCACATTGCATCTATATGGTTGACTAACAGTGGCTCTGCTCTACCTAGGCTGAAAGATTAGTCAATACTGAATCTTGTAACAAAGGGCTTAGTCAAGAGAGAGGGCTTAGTCAAACAATGACTATTAAAACTTCTCTGCATAAGTGGTACTCATCACTTTTAATTCACATTGATTTGAGCAAAAGAATTGAAATGACTAATCCTTTCTTAATGGAATGCAGATTTATAATCCATAGGTGGGAACACCATGATCGCATGATCAATCATGTTTTCAATGAGGAAGGACATTTATTTTCTTCTCATAAGGTGCGGTGGTATTTAGAAACAAAAATGTAATCTATCACATTAGATACTATTGTTTTGCATAGATGAGAAAACTGGGGTACAGAGAGTTTAAGTAGTGTACCCATGCTAAGCGATTTAATAAATTGGGGAGCCAGAGGCAAGCCTAAGCACTCTGGTTTCGGAGACTGTGCTCTGTTCCAATAATAAGACATAAATTCCAGCTAGTGAAAGTCACCTAGCACCTTATAGTATTTTGTAAATGACAACTCTATAATTTATTTCCTAAGCCTGGCCTCCTTTTCTCTGATAAGTGATAGAATGAATGGTTTGCATGGACTACTGTTAACCTAGAACTGATTCATGGAAACCAAGATGAGGGGTTAACCTTGAAGCAAATTTTATAAAATACTATACTTACTACTGAGCAGTAATTAAGGGCTTTTCAAGTCTGAGTAAGGAGTATTAATCATGTAACACTTATAGAGGCTTCACTGCAAAAATACACTAATACCCTCTATAGCATAGTAAATTTCTAAGTTGGTTTTGCTTTTCTGTATTATAAAAGTGAAACGTATTAATGCTCGTAGTGCTTTCTAAGATGGTCTCTTAAATCTCTTCTATTTTAGTTCATTTTAGCTACCATTTAAAGTAATAAATATTCCTCAAGAATGACAAATAATAGTACTAAAGTTTTAATAGCTAGAGTAAAATGAATAATAAAACTTACTCTAAGAATCGATTGCTGTAAGACACAAAGGACCAGGATATTTGACCTGAGATAATGCACCTGATGTTTTGGGTGCTTGGTGAAAGAATTTAAACAGTTGAATATACAAACTATAAAACCTCATTAATTTTAACTTTGCATATTCATGTATTAGAAACTTTTAGGAGAGTTTTGGTTTATAAGCTGCTATAAATTTACCAAGCTCATTAATTGTTTTGGTACAAATTTTATTTATAAGGTTCCCATAGGTTTTTATCTAACATTTGACATTGGAAAACTTAAAATGAAACATAAATTCCACATAGATAGCTGATAATAGGACCTGAAACAAGGAGGTGACTATAAAATATATAAAATAATAGAATATATTTCATATTATTTGTGACAGTATTTGTAAGTAAACATCCCTTTAAATTAAAATTAAAATTAAAATTAAAATAAGACATCGTTTTTAACTACCAAATAGGCAAAGCTATAAAAAAGTGTATAACATTCTGTGTTGGTGAGGGTGTGGTTAAATGAATGTCCTTTTATACTACCAGTGAGAATTTAAACTGATGCAACATTTGTGGAAAGTAATCTGAAATAACACAGCAAAATTGTATAAGTATATCCTTTAGAAATAGTCATAAATTTTAATTAAGAGTTTATCTACTGGCATTGTTTCTAATTTTGAGAATCTGGAGATAATAGTGAAAATTTTGATTAACTATGGTCTATTTCTATGCATGAACCTTACATAGTAATTAAAATAAAACATACTTTCCAATAGTGAATTGAAGGAAATATTAATTGTTCAATGTTGAGTGAAAATAAGAGACTATAGCATTCTTGAAGAGAGCATGATCAATATTTTAAAAAGCAGAAGGAAATACAAATATGTTCCAGATCACTAACAATAGTTTTAAGCTGTTCAGTGGGAAAATGGGTGACTTTGTTTCTTTTTCTAAACTGAAGGTATTTTTTTTCAAACATTCTGCAATAAAATTTAGTTATTTTCAGTGATTAATCAGAAATGTTGTGAAACAAAATTAAGCCATTTAAAATTTCCATTTACCAATAGCATGCGGCTTCTCGGAAGACTGTTCTTTGACTTGTTGGCTGTCATGACTGCCATCTGGTTTGATAAGTATCTTCAAATCCACGCATACTATTTATTTGTTTGTTACTTCATTTATTCCAGGTATAATCTTGTCATTTTTATATACAATAGAAGTTATATTTAATATATTGAGTTTTAGTGGTAGGTAGAGAAAATTAAATTGATTTGTTCATTGCAGATTCACAAATTCCCTTTTGAGATGAAAAATGCATATTAAATAGATTGTGTTTGCAAGTAGATAGATCGATGATAGATGATAGATAGATGATAGATGGATAGATAGATGGATAGATAGATACAGTAAGTAAGAAACAAGTTTTAATTAAAGTGAATATAGGTTGGAAGAAGGTACTTTGTTCATCCTTCTTTTTCCGTGAATAATGTCAAAATTGATGGAGACATCTCTGATCACTGTTGCTGACATCTTTATTGAAAAAAACAATCATTTTGCCTCCTATAAATGCACTTATGTTTTTCCTGAAATTAGGAACCCTAATTTCCTTTTGTTTTCTTTCTTTCCAAACTACCAAATACATAGCATATGTGAGGTAAATGATGAAGAATAAGTTACTAAAAATATGCTGCACTCACACATAAAGGCAGGGGCACAGTGGTTGAAAGAGCAAACCCAGAACCATGCTGCTTGTGTTTGAATCCCAGTATTGCTGTGTGAGCTTAGGTTACTTAACTTTTTTGTGCCCCAGTTATCTCAAGTACAATAATATAGAAAAAAATACTACACACTTTGGGAATTGTGGGGAATACATGGATTAATGATTACAAAATACTAACAATAGAATCTAGCATATGACATGTTTAGTTATTATTGTTTCAAGATAATTTCCTGCCTAAGTGACCATAATCTCATTATAATGCATAGCTGTAGCTTCAAGGAATACATAACCATATTCTAACCTGGGAATAATTTGTTGGGAGCTCTACTGTTACATGGAGGGATGTTGGAGATAAACAACATATGTAGTGCTAATCATCAAGAGATTTCTGGATATAGAGAAATGAGCAGTAACCAGAATGTTTGTTGATGAATTTATAATTAGAGAAATAAAAATTATGAATGTTATGGAATATAATTAAAGAGCTTTTAGAAGAAGAAAGTCTTAGGGGGTTCCCAAAACAGAATGATGATAAATATTCATGGGTCAGAATAAATGCTGGTCTTTAGATCTTGACAGAAGACATTATGCAAGAAATTTTTCCTAATTGGAAATTTCTTTTAAAAAATTCATATAATTGATAAAAGAATACTTTTTTTTTTTTAGATGATAGCTTTCTTTTTTTTTTTTTTAAGATTTTATTTATTTATTTTTAGAGAGGGAAGGGAGGGGGAGAGAGAGAGAGAGAGAGACATCAATGTGCGGTTGCTGGGGGCCATGGCCTGCAACCTAGGCATGTGCCCTGACTGGGAATCGAACCTGCGATGCCTGGTTCACAGCCCGCGCTCAATCCACTGAGCTACACCAGCCAGGGCAATAAAAGAATACTTTTGAAATACATGAAATAAGTTTAAGTAATTTACAAATACCAGTTAAGATTAATACTACTTTTTTTATTAACAGTATGCATCATCAAACAAAAATTTTCAGACAAAGTAAAATTAAATTACTTTGAGCAATCTTTAACAACATTGACAATATTGAGGAAGAATATTAAACAAAATAAACATTTTGTGACCCTTCTGTATATCTTTATATAGTTTTTTTAGGTAAGCAGTATTTTGAACTTGAGTATATTTGGATAAAACGTACCCTATTACTTCGGTTTCCTCCATTCCTTTGTCTTTCACATGTCCTTTAGTTAATATAGTTGATGATCTGTGCAAGTATTACTTCAGTAAGTGTGCTGGGAAGGAGGTATACTGTGGGAACCTTTAAGCAGCTTGGCTGCTTTACTTGCATCATTTTCTTATTCTGGAAATATTCAATGGTCATGTACTGGAATATAGCTAATCTTGAAAATAAGGAAAGAAAAAAATAATAGAAAGAAGAGCTAAATATTATTTAACTGTTACTTTTATGACCAAGGTGTTGAAGTGGTTTCTTTAGCATTTAATGAAGAAAATTAAGAAAACTTAGAATTAAGGGTCTTTTAAAAACCTATTTCCCTCCAAGGAGATGGCAAGGGAAGGAGCGTTCACTTGATTTCTAACTTGTAACCCTCTTTTGATTCTCCTGACATATTAACATTGGTCAAACTTTAGATACACAGAGCTCAAAGCAGCTTTTTATACTCGAGGTCCCTGTGTATTTACTCTCTCCCCAACCCTTGGCTATTCACATGCTGTTATCAAAGCATGATTATTTCAGCTATTTTTCCCTGTGAGTTGGGAACTTATGTGAGCTAAAGTATCACTCATCAGTTCAGTGCAGAAATTTTACAATTCTTTGAGTAAAACCCGAGGCTAGTGTTCAGGATCTCTAGCCAGAGTGTCACATTTATTATCTGGGATAGAGGGCAGAAAATGCTGGATTTTGAAGAAAATTTAGTTTTTGATGTTTTCCAAGGCCTCTTGTATAAGTCACCTGGCTATGTGCTCACATTGAAATACTTCATATTATATTTTATATTGCTGTGCATGCAAGATTTCTCTATGTTTATAGATGGAGTTCCATGTTGTTACTGTCTGGATGTACCTGGGGAACCCCTGTAATTCAGTTGATTTTAACATAAATTCCACAGAGAAATTATAAAGGCTGCTGACTCATCTCCTATCTAAATCTCTTCTTCTTTTCTGGATACCCTAGTGCCTTTCCCTTGATTTTTCCCTCTTATTTTCCTCCTTTCCATATTTGAAATCACCTCAATATTGCATACAGACCTGTGTTTTATGATCTTAGGTAAGTTATTTTACCTCAGCTTCACTTTGTACAAAGTGGAAGTAAAACTCATTCATTAAGTTAACATACATCATAAAACCATCATCAGTCTGCTTTTTACCCAGGGAATCTATTTTGATAGTGAATAGTAAACTGGCTTCTAGATTTTAACAAGATCCAGGTACTAATGACCTATGCTATTTTTTAAGAAGTCTGTCATATTTATAAAATGTTTAAAGAATCTTTTGGTTGTACGGACAGGAAATTGCTTGAATTAGAGCCTAGAGACTAAGAAAACCCAAGGCTTCAGCACACTGCTCTATTGTGGTTCAACCACAGATTCCATTAGAGGTTGAGGCTACTTCATGCTGTTAAACACCAGACACAGTATCAAAGCATAAATACAATAAATCAATAGTCATTTGACAATGGTCTACCTTCAAAGCAAACTACATTTGGATATCTAATAGCATTAATACCTATGGGAAATTAGGCACATGGGAAAAAAAATCATGTAGTATGGAATAGAGGGGTATATACTGTTTGCGAAATACCGGTAAAAAGTATTTCAGGGTATGGTCAGGGTCTGTGACCTGAGTTTTGGGTAGGAATATCTTTGGCATGAGAATACTTGATCTATCAGTCCCTTGGTTTGATACTCTTCATCTTCAAAGCACAAGTTTTCCTCAGATCATGTTTCAGAGCATTCGAGATTTCTATGTGATATTAAAAAATAATTCTTGCCCATTTTACTAATTATTTTTTTATGCTTAACATATTTTGTATTGCTGTTTAAGTACAGTTATCTCCATTTCCCATGACTATTTCCTCCCACCCCACCCACCGACACCTCCCATATTCAATCCTGCCCCCCTTTGGCTTTGTCCATGGGTCCTTTATACATGTTTCTTGATGACCCTTACTCTTCTTTCCCCAGTTATCCCCCTCCTCATCCTCTCTGGTTACTGTCAGTTTGTTCTTTATTTCAATGTCTCTGGTTATATTTTGCTCACTTGTTTTGTTGATTAGGTTCCACTTATAGGTGAGATCATATGGTATTTGTCGTTCACCCCCCGTCTTATTTCACATAAAATACCAGAATGTTCCCAAAAATAAAATAACAATTTTCCACAGACTGACTAAAAGAATCTTTATATTCATATCATAAATTTTGAAAATTAATTTGCTGATTTTATTAATTTCTTTGTACCCCTGTTTCTTCACTTCTTAGTTAAGGTTGTTGGCCATAATGCTGTCTAAAATTCTTTAATACTCTCACTTGCTGAATTAGCAGGGGTACTTGAGCTTTAAGCATACCTTGTATGCAGTTTTATTACGATGAATATTGTGAGATGTAACAAAAAATTCCTTCCCTCAAAAAAAAAACAAATAATAAATATCTAATGATTGGTTCAAGAAACAAATGCTACATTGTTCAACTCTCAGTGTTGGAGAATGCACAGGCTTCTCTGAGGAAGTTGCTTTGAAGGGGAACTTGAAAGTTGAGAAAGACATCTTCCTTCTGTCCTCTGCTCTCTGATCCATGAATACCTCTGTTTGGGACTCTCCTTTTTGTAATGATTTGTGCCTCTGATAATGAAGCAGTCCTTTGTGTCCTCTCATCTGATAACCACATCCTGACCACCATTTCCCTTTATGCAGCAGTGTGACGATTCTAGTTTAGTCCCTGCTGAAGTGAAGAAGAGAGAAGTAATGGTGTGTGAGTAGGGGTGACAAAGACGGGCCTTAGTATCAAAAGGAGATTGCCAGTGCTGGGGAGTCCTGAATAATGCATTTAAACATCATGAAGAATAACTCAACCTTGATGCTTCTGTGGCTAGTAGGAAGGAAGAAAGGCCATATTTTTAACCCAGAGAGTGAAGGTGACAGACAGGTTCATTTGGTGGCAATGGAGGGCAGATTGAAGGAACTGAGAAAGCTACACTGTATGCGGATAGGCTGCCTCTGAAATACTCTGTATACACTTCTCAATTTTTTACTGTAGGAGAGATTTAGCTTAAACACTATCTGCTGGTTGCTATTCATAGAGTACCAATTGGTAATGCTCTAAACGTAATATATTAACTGTAAATGTAACTTTTTATTGTAATAGGTTAAAGTACATTAGAAAATCATTTTTATTAACTTCCTAATTATACTTTCCTGGACATTCTTTCTACAAAAATCTAATTATGAATATATCATGGGAAATTTTTGCTGAACTATTTAACAAGATTCTTGGTTTTTATAGTTTCTACTGTATAAGTGCTAGCTGTGCTTTATGAAAACTATATTTATATAAACCTGAGTATGTAACTTGAGTATGAAAAGTGTGTTTAAATTGTGATCCATGAAACGATATTGCAACTCTAAGGTAAGCTGACTAAATTCCAGGAATCTAATTTTAAGTTGAGTATAATATAATTCGTAAATTATTTAAACATACTTAAAGAGACTATATTACATTATAAACCTGCTTACTATAATACTAATGCTTTTACTTGCCTCTACCATAAATGGTGAAAGGCTTAAATATTAAAACAAACCCAACTTTAATGCCAACTAAAACACGGGCATTTGTTTAGGCTAAAATAAGAGGAAAGCTCATTAGTAAAGTGCAGATAAGCTTTCATGCTATCATCAGTGCTGCCTAAGAAAACCTCCATGTACTAAATATGATTTTTCTCTTTATTCCCAATGTTATTTTGTATTCCTCAAAATAGGCCAATTATTAGCAACTTTGTATTTGAAATTATTTAGAAATATTTTATATTTACTACAAGAATCAATTTTGAACATTCACATCAAGTTTCTTGCTTAAAAATGAAATTCCTTTATTCTCTGTCACTCTTTATTTTTTCTTGTTCACTAAGACAATTTAATTGCTTTTAAGTAATTTCAAAGTCATGTTTAGTTATTGGTCCTGTGCCTATTTCTACAGAATTCATATAATGAAAGTGCCAGAGAATCCAATTCCACACAATTGATCTTTATTTATACTCCTACTGAGCTGTGCTATTCCCCTTCACTCCCTTCCCCTGCTCATAGAAATAGAAATATTTGGCAGTACTAAACTCAAAAAATAAAAACACTCCAAATGGAAGAATAGTATCAATTTAGAAAATTTCTTTGAAGCAAAAATATGCTCTTTAATTTCTTGCTTAGTGTTTAAATACTGGCAACTGAAAGTGTGGATTATTACTAATTGCTAATTAAAACAAAGCACATTTATGATTTTAATATTAAACTGTAAGAGTAGTGTGTGAACGACTTCTTTGTTCATGCAAACTGTTGTTTTCAGGTGCAGCTTAGCCTCACAAAAACTAGTTGTAGAAATAATTACATCCATATGCACAAATTGGGGAAAACACAGATGGCGGTGTCATTCAAAATCCACCGACTTTATGAGAGACAGAAGGGTGTGCATGTGTGCTCTGACTGCAGACTAAAGGACGGTCGAAAGGCTTTAGGGTTCTAGAATCCTGGGTGTGACTCCTGCTTCCATCATTTGATTTAAGTAGACTTCAGGCAAGGTACCCAAACCCTCAGCTTCAGTGTCCTCGTTGTTTGCACAGCAGAGCTTCTGTGAGGATTACATGTGATCATGTATTTTAAGCTTTGGGTGTAAATTGGGTTCATCTCACACCTTTGAATTTAATATAATGAATAATTCATTTAGGACAATTATATTTTCATAATTGCGTTGTAATTTGCCTTGTTTAAGCTTTGACAGTGCTGTTAGTAGCATATATTTTACTCATTGTACTGTGGTTGTTGCCCACAGTATGATGCTGATGTTTCAGCAAGCTGTAATGTGAAACTGGCAATACCTTTTTTCCTTTAGAGAGCTATGTAGTTTTTAATTTGTATATATGTATACAAATATATATTTGTATATTTCAAAGTCATGTATACAAATATATACATATATTTGTATATTTGTATAATTTGTATATATGTCTTAGCTATAGATATGAGTTTATAAATATCAATATTCTACATATTCATCTACATAAACTTGATTGTATGCATCTATACTCAGAACACTGATTATTTTTTCACCCCATAAATCTAACTTTTTGGACAGAGAATTTAACTTTGAGGCTTTTTTGTTTGTTTGCCTATTTATTTTGGTGATACTTTAAAGCATGAGTTAACTTTTAGAAGACCAATGTTTCAATTACAACTTGGAAACGAAATATTTACTAAAGCTAGGTATACCTATTTACATTTTTAAATTTTATAAACATAACCTAGAGGGACCCAACAGATTGATGCCCTCAAGAAAGTAACTTTATTAGTAAACGAAGATGGACTACACCTGTAGACATACCATTGGGCACAACTGAACCATCTGGTAAAACAAGACAAAACTAACTCTAGTTCATGATGAAATGGATGTAATGAGTACACCACATGAACTGTGTCATCATCATTTGTTTTTCATGAGAGGATTTAGTCCTTTATTTCAGATGTTTGCAGGTGTGAATTCAGATTCCTGATAAGGAAAAGAAAAAAGATGTATTGTTTTCTTCTGAAAGGAAATGAGCATTATTGAGAATATGCAGACTTTACACCACTGAGAAACCTTGGCTGCTTCTCAAAACGTGCTTTCCTAAAAAAGTTACATGTATCAACAGCCCGTAAGCTAATTTTTCAGGCTGTTATACACATCAGTGGAGCCTTACATAAACGCTGAGTTACATGATATTCTTAAAGGTCTGAATTATTGAATCTCAAAATATAATGCATAGAAATTGGAGGCATAATATATGTAGAATTCATAAAACTTACTGTATTGTGATACAGAGACCTTATTTTTTGTTTCAAGGACCTCTTATCTTTAGCATTCACAAGTCTATCTTAGAGTTTTTTCAAATTTATTTTATTTTAATGAGACTATGATTTGATACTATAAACCATTATAAACGTATTTGTCTAGGTTTGCTATTAGTTTGTCTACCATCCCCATTTCCTAACTCTAAAGAGTTGAAAGACTTGATTACATTAAAGTATGGTTATGTAGCTTGGTCATTAGTCTTCTAATGTATTTATTCATGTACTCGCTAAGATAATTAAAATAAATTATGTAATTTTTGATATTTTTCAAATTCGATAAGTTTGATCTGGTATGAGACTGTACATACGGTCCATTTCCTGTTCTTTGTCAGGAATCCCGGAATAAGGGCCCACAGGAGACGCTCTGTCGGACCTTCGTGCTAGGGTAGGCTGCCCTTCATAGCAACCATGTACCTTTCTTGGAGTAAGAATTTGAAACTATAGCTATTTATGTTTTTTCTTTGTCCAAAAGTAGAGTGAGAACTAAATCTATTTTCTAATTTCATAATTGTGTTGAGCCTTATAGTATTTTTTATAAGAATTATTCAGGGTTGTATGCTAATTGTGTTTCACTTCCATTAATGCTTTTGTATCAGAGAACTTTTTATAAATTTCTGTAAATTGCCTTATGCCCTTTGTGAGTGGAGTAGATTATATAAATAACCATAAATAGATAGCTATGCTTTAGAGTAAAAATTTTTACCGTATTTTGAAAATATATTGAACACAGGGGGCCACAGGCTGTGTTCTATATGTTATAATTCTTTTTTTTTAAATTTATTTATTTTTAGAGAGGGACGGGAGGGAGAAAGAGAGAGAGAAACATCAATGTGCAGTTGCTGGGGGCCATGGCCTGCAACCCAGGCATGTGCCCTGACTGGGAATCGAACCTGCGATGCTTTGGTTCGCAGTCCGCGCTCAATCCACTGAACTAATGCCAGCCAGGGAATATATGTTATAATTCTTTATAGTAGCCTTGAATCTCTAATTGATTTGCAAAAGTAACTGTGGCTTTCATCTCTTCAGTTATATTGTAATATTATTTTTTCTTGTTTTACCTTTAGTGGATATGAAGAAAAAAACATTATTTTAATTTTATCTAGCTTCAGGCACTAATTCCATTTGCTCATTAATCATACAGTGACCTTCCATATTCTGTATATTTTGAAAAATATGTGTGTATTTTCTAGAAAAGTGTTCTATACATAGTTAATAAGTTGCATACTTGATACCTGTATGGTTTTGTTGGCCAATGTCACCCCAATAAATTCAATAAAAAGTAGAGGTAACAGTGCTTGTTTTAAAATAAAATATCAGCTCCAGCTGGTGTGGCTCAGTGGATTGAGTGCCAGCCTGTGAACCAAAAGGTTGCCAGTTCGAGACGCATTCAGGGCACATGCCTGGGTTGTGGGCTGAGTGTGCAAGAGACAGCCAATCTATGCATCTCTCACCCAGTGAAGTTTCTCTCCCTCTTTTTCTTCCTTACTTCCCCTCTCTCTAAAAAGTAAACAAAATCTTAAAAATACAATAAAATATCAGAACAATTTTGGGAAGCCTTTTTGCACAGATAAGATTGTCTGTTTTTGTTCTTCAGCATTAATTGCAAATTGATTGTGCTATTGTTTTTAAAAAATACCCAGAGACAAAAATTGCTCTACAGTCTGATCCAGTTAAATTCAGGCTCATTTGCAGGCATAGAGTTAAAGGTAAGTCTTTGAGATTTATTCTAAACCCAGGAGGGCATTTCTTGACTGTCTCTTTACCTGGTTCTCTATGATAAATTATAGTTGATTTATAGTTTAGCTTATTACTTTCATGGAGCTACTATCCTACTCTTAATGCTCTCTTCCAAAATTCTTGTTGTTATAGAGAATATTTGCCTTTAGGCTCAATCATCCTCATACTCTGTTCCTAACAAAGATAGTTCCTTTGGGGTGACCTTTGACACTCTCTGTTCTTAAGGCCTATCTTTTCCCTGGTAAAATCTGTGTGCCTCACTTCTCTGTAGCTGAGGGCAGGACAGTGGTCTGCTTCTCTCAAAAATGATACTCTTATTGAGAGACACTTTGGTTGTTTCCATATCTTGGCCACCAAGCATAATGCTGCAGTAAAAATAGGGGTACATATATCTTTGCAAATGAATGTTTTCAAATGTTTGGGTAGATCCTCAAAAGAGGGTTTTTGTGGGTGGTCTTATGGTAGCTCTCCTTACTTTTTGGAGAAACTCCCATACTACTTTCCACAGTGGTTGCACCAGTTTACAATCCCACCATCAGTGAATGAGGGTTCCTTTTTGCCTACAACCTCTCCAATACCTGTCTTGCAGATAATAGCTGTTCTAACAGGTGCCAGGTGGTATCTCATTGTTGTACTGATTTGCATTTCCCTAATAGTGAAGTTGAACATCTTTTCATATATCTCTTGGCCATCTGTATGTCTTCTTGGGAGAAGTGTCTGTTCAGGTCCTCTGCCCATTTTTAAATTGGATTGTTTAAAAAAGATGTGGTAAATACAATGGAGTATTAATCAGCCATAAAACAAGATAAAATACTGCCGTTTGTGACAATGTGGATGGATCCTGAGAATATTATGTTAAGCAAGATAAATAAGACAGAAAAAGGCAAGAACTATATGTTTTCACTCATATGTGGAATATAAAGCTGAAAGCAACAAAGAACAAACAAGACAAATAGAACCCAAAACTCATAGACATAGACAACAGTATAGTGGTGACAGAGAAAAACAGGGGCAGTAGTGATGAGTAGAGGGGGTCAAGTGCATGTTGACAGGAGGAGATTTGACTTTGGGTGGTGGGCATACAATGCAATATACAGATGATGTATCATAGAATTATACACTTGAAACCTATATAGTTTTATTAACCAATGATTTCCCCAAAAATTTAATGATAAATGAAAAGTGACACTTTCCTTTATAAGCAGGATACTGAGCAGTGGTGGTACCTTCCAGTTTTCTTGGGTTTCCACCGCTAGTGTAGAACTTTTGCCCTCTGAGTGAGTTGGGGCCAAATGTGATCAGGTCCCATTACTCTTGACCTGCATGCCATACCTGTGGTGTACCTACGAGTGGGGGCTAGATAAAGGAAGATGCCCCAGGCCCTTCAGCCAGTATTATTTGTCTGCAATAGAGTTCCTGCAACACAGACTGGGGGTGAGGGATGTGAAATGCTGGCTGTCTGCAATTCAAAATTTATTTTATCAATGCAAGCCCAAAATACAAGCCCGTAAAAAATACCAAATTTGATTTACTCATTCTATCCTTTTGAAAAGCTACATTTCCTATTCTACAAAATGTACCTTCAGCAGTTTCCCCAGTCTATTTTAAAATAGCCTTTGTGACTGAGCTTATTCCACAGTCTCAGGAAGCTGTTCCATAATTCATTTATTGTTCATAGTCAGGAAATCACTCCGGATATTCAACTGAAATATCCTTTACCTTTATAAGAATAAATTGTCTCAATTAGGATATTTCACATTTATCCTACTCATTTAATGTCCCTAATATTTTCCATTTTTGCACATAAATATGTGTCACAGTTATCCAACTCAAATATGTATACATCAGTACCACTTTAAATTTTAAAAATCTAAAATGCAACAATAAAAAATGTAATCCACCCTATCGGGTAAAGATTTTTTTTTTTATGATATGGAAAGAAAACAACAGATGTTCTCATTACAATCTTTTGCATAAGTGTTCAGTGTTCTTAATTTGATGAGCCAGACCAATTATTAATATAGAATTATCAATATTATTAGCAGGAATGCAAAGGGATAATTCAGTAAGAACCAATGGCTATCAACATAAAATTATTTTAAAAATATCTTAGACTGCAAAAATAAAGTGTAATATTGCAATGATATGCAATAGCTAAACTTGTCCCTGTTTTGCTGCTGAGGCTATGTTTGAAGTCTAGTGTTCTAGTCTAGATGTCTAATAAATTCTCTAATGACATTTTTGTTGAGAAGACCTTCAGTTTGGCATGGAGGCAATATAAAGTAAATGTTATTAGCTTTTATTACTTTTATAGTATATATTATACTTTCTAATTATATTTTATCATTAAATTTATGCTTTCAACAGTTTTAAATAGAAGAATTGAAGGCCAGGACCAAAATGTTCATATCATTATTATTTTTTGTAATATGTTATTATATTAAATCATTTAAAAAGATCTAATTCATCTATAAGATATTAATAAAGCTTTCTTCAGAATTATAGTCATTTCTGTCAGAAAGAGGACATATAATAGTTAAACTGAAAGTTTTTACTTTATTTTTAGACTTTATTGAGGTAATTTTAAATATTCATCATGATATTAATGACCTAATGACCAAATTACCATGGCAAGGCTCAATTGTCAATAATTAAATGGATCATTTAGATTACAGAACTGCTTTAAACTAACTAATCACATATTTTCTACTACCCTGAGGGTTTATTATAAAAATCTAGATAGGCAGAAGGCCTGTCTGGCAACCCTGTTATCACAAGCTGAGTTTAGAGAATCTTGCTGCCAGTGGAGGCATTTCATGCATCATGTGTGAAAAAGTGCTGTGATTTAGGTGTGTACGGTTGTTTGGGCAGTTACAAGTCGGTGCTCTGGCAGTCTAAGTTCAAGCTGCTGAGGCCTGTGAGTCCTCCTGTGAAAAACTAACTCCCAGACACGTTAACTGCAGTCATTTCTGATAAATTTCACCTATGTTGGTGGGAATTACTCTGCATGGTTTTCTTTAAAATGAATTTGGTTCTAAAAAAGCATATTAAAATTATTAAGAAGAAAATCTGAGACTGATGTTTGATCTTTTGTGAGCATTAGAAGGTCCTGTGGTTTTGTGATGGTGTTTTACTAGACTAAATGAGATATACATAGTGTTATAATATGAATCTTCTGAAGTTTAAAAGCAACTACACCATTTGAAATGCATGCTTTTTGTAGGCTTATTTTCCTGGGATGCTGAAAATATCTTCTCCAATTAACCTAATTAACTGAAAACTGTCACTGTTGGAATTGCACTGGCATAGCCAAAGACTTAAAATGTGTAATTATTCTTGCTAGAATTAGAAGTTGCTTTAAGAATACCTAAGAATGTATTTAGAGGACAGGTAAACATATTATGATTAAGAGAAATATATGGTTGTACAGAAATATCGTTCTCTCTGTAACCAACACTAATGATGGTAACTGATATTAGGTCAGGTGAACAAGCCCCAAATTTTCAATAAGAATAATGTATCATGTGTGCTTAGTAAGAGGCATGAAATATGAGTACAGAGAACATGTGGGGTCTAGGCAGCTGAAGGCACTTTGTGTGTGTGTGTGCGTTGAAGAGCTCCATGTGAAAAAAAAATTGCTAGTTTCTGTGCAGCACTCTAGCAAATATCTGGATTGAGTCCCAGTGCTTGTTCAAAAAATAAATATAGAATGCTCAATACATACACTTCTAAAGCACTAGTAGAAAAATTTAAAATATAAATTGAAGTACTTAAACTTAAAGGCTCAAAAGATATCATGTCCCATTAAATGAATATAATATAATCCTACTTATATCTCAATAGAATCTCAATGGTAGAAGAAATAAAATAATATGAATAAAGAAAATGAGATGTGAAATAGTAAATGGTGAACATTTCTTTTAAATTGTATTTTTATAAACTATCTGAGGGTAGAGGATTATCTTTTATCTTTCTCTTTTGTGTTTTTAGTGATATTTTAAACTAAAATAACAGTGACTGCAGAAATTACTAAGAGAAGCCCAAAAATAGAATCAATGCTTGTCTATAATAAATATTGATTTTCTTAAATATTTTTAAATTTTAGCTTAGTACAGTTCAGCAAAGTTTGTTTAGCATCTGTAATGTACTGTGTTCTACCGTTACAAAAATGAGTTCTGCATAGTCACTGTGTATCTGTGGTGAGGAGGATGAATTGTCTATGTAAACTTTCCTGTAAATATTTGCACAGGGTACTATGCAAACACAACAAAAGAAAATAGCCCAAACTGAGAGTTCAGGGGAGACTTCTTTGAAGAGACGCTGCTTTAAATATCAAATAGTCAAATAAAAATAAATACACAAGACTATTCATGAAACATCCTGTATTGTTTAAGGAATTTTTGCCGGTATTATTTTATTTGAATCTAGTGGGGGTCCCAGACATTTCACAGTTTATTTTCCTTATTTTGCAAATGAGAAAGTTTATGATGGTGCAGTGAATAGCCTTGCCCAATATGTATATACTTCAGCATACAAGTGGTATACCACAGAGCATACCTCAAACCCAGGTAATCTTGTTCTAAATAGTCTTGCTGCCCCCTCACCACATCAAACTGCTTGTTAAATTGAATGAAAATGGTATATAAATATAACTATAGAAAGCAATAAGTGGAACTGCGTGTTGACTTGTTATAAAAGTAAGATCTTTTGATGTGGTAGTTTTGTGGCTATTTCCTACATGTAGAGCCTGTCACTATTCAGAGTGTAACATTTAATTTTCTTAACATGTTGCATATAGAAGTATCTCAGAGATCATATATGTATAGTACCTTTATAATTGGACACATTATGTATAGATGTTATTATTAGTGTTTTTCTCATTTGTTTCTTTTGTGTGAAACACAATTATTTTGAGCAGCCCATTAAGTCCAGCTGAACAAGTTCCTATCAAACTAGGCCACCAGGCAGTTTCCAAGGTAGCAAAGTGTAGTGCCTTCCCCGTGAGAAGAGCACAAAGTCCTGTTGGGAAAGGAAATACTTGGTCAGTGTCCTGCCCTGCTCTGGTGGTTTGCTGTGCTCCAAGCCTTAGGGTAGTGCTGCTCAGCTTTATGTCAGCCTTTATTGCCCTGGACTCTTTTTTCCCCCAATATTTTTTACTCTATACAAGCTTTTATTTCTAAATTACAGTTAACATGTAATATTCTATTATTTTCTAGTGTACCACCAAGTGATTAGACATTCTATAACTCACTAAGTGATCACCCTAATAAATCTTATACCCATCTGACACCACAGTTATTACAATATTATTAACTCTATCCTCTATGCTGTGCTTTATATCCCCATGACAATTCTGTAACTACCAATTTGCACTTCTTAATCCCTTTCACTTTTTTGACTCATCCTCCCCCAACTCCCCTCCCTTCTGTCAACCATCAAAATGTTTTCTGTGCCTATGAGTCCATTTCTGTTCTGCTTGTTCATTTATTTATTTATTTTTTTAGATTCCACATATAAGTAAAATAATATGGCATTTGTATTTCATATCTGACTAATTTTACTCAGCACAATACCTCTAGGCCCATCCATGTTGTTGCAGATGAAAAGATTCCATTCTTTGCTATGACTGAGTTATAGTCCACTGTATATATGTACCACTTCATATCCATTCATCTATTGATGGACGCTTAGGTTGCATTCATATCGTGGCTATTGTAAATAATGCTGCAATGAATATATGTTCTTTTTTATTTAGTATTTTGGGTTTCTTTGTATAAATACCCAGAAGTGGAATTGCTGGGTCCTTCTTTGTCTCTTGTTATGTACCTTTGTTTAAAAGTATTTTGTCTGGTATAAATATTGCTATGCTAGCTTTTTTTGTTTGTTTTTATTTTCATGGGATATGTTTTTTAATCCTTTATTTTCATTCTCTGTGTGTCTTTTGATCTGAAGTGAATCTCTCATGTATAGCATATGAAAGGGTCTTGGTTTTTTAAATCCATTCAGCCTCCACCTGTCTTTTGATTGGAGTATTTAATCCATTTGCTTTTAAAATAGTTGTTGATAGATATGTCTTTATTGCCATTTTATTACTGATATTTTTCTTCTTCTTAAAGAAGGCCTTTTTAACATGTCTTATAGTCCTGGTTTGGTGATGCTGAACTCCCCTAGCTTTTTGTTGTCTGAGAAGCTCTGCCTGTGCTTTGATTCTAAATGATAGCTTTGCTGGGTAGAGCAATCTTGGTTGTAGATCCTTGTTTTTCATCACTTTGAATATTTCATGTCAATCCTTTCTGGCCTACAAAGTTTCTGCTGAGAAATCAGCTGACAGTCTTATGGGAGCTCCCTTATAGGTAGCCAACTGCTTTTTTTCCCTGATTTTAAGATTCTCTTTTTGTTTTTAAACTTTGGCATTTTATATGTGTCTTAGTGTGGGACTCTTTGGGTTCATCTTGTTTGGGACTCTCTGTGCTTCCTGAATTTGTATGTCTATTTACTTCATGTTAGGGAAGTTATCCATCATTATTTTTTCACATAGACTTTAAATTCCTTGCTCTCTTTCTTTTTTCCTTTGGCAACCCCATGGTGTGAATATTGGTACACTTCAAGTTGTCCCAGAGGCTCCTTATACTATTCTCATTTGTTTAAATTCTTAATTCTTATTGCTGTTCTGATTGGATGTTTTCTGTTTTTTTATCTTCCAAATCTCTCATTTGACTCTCTGCTTAATCTCTTCCACTGTTGATTTCCTGTAATGTATTCTTCACTTCAATCAATGTATTTTTCATTTCTGACTGGTATTTTCTTTATATTTTCAATTTTCATTTCTATGTGTTTTATTTCTTGGTTGACATTCTCACTAAGTTCATCTACTTTTCCCCCAAGTTCATTGAACATCTTTATAACCAGTGCTTTTAACTCTATCTGGTATATTGCTTGTCTCCATTTTGTTTAGTTCTTTTTACGGATTTCTTTTCTTTCATCTGGGATGTGTTTCTTTGTCTCCTCATTTTGGCTGCCTCCCTGGGTTTGTTTTTGTGTATCAGGTAAGGCTGTTATGTCACCCATGTTTTGTAAAGTGGCTTTATATAGTTCGTGTTTTGTAGAGTCCAGTGGCATGGCATCCTTGATCACCTGAGACTGGCACCCTGGGTGCATCCCTTATGTGGGTTGTGTATACCGCATCCTGTTATAGTTGAGACTTGATTGCTCTTGGCATATCGATGGGAGGGATTTACCACCAAGCCAATCAGCTGCAAGGACTGGCTGGGACCACTGTGGAGGATCAGCTGTGAAGGGGCTGACCCCACAGAATAGGACTTAGTTCAGAAAGCTCTGGAGCCTGCTGAGCCTGCTCCTTGAGCGTGTCATTCGTGAAGGTGGTTGGGCCATGCTTTAACATGGTCTGAAGCTGTCCACTGGATGTCATGACTCTGGAGCCTTCCAGGAGGTACAGGCCAAGGTCAGCCTCAGCCTGTCTCTGCCCAGTGTCACCTGGCATGAGGTAAAGAGCAATCTGGAAATGGCTGCTACTATTTTTAAATTTATTTTTATTTTTATTATTATTTATTATACTCACCTATCAACATGCTTATTGATTTTAGGCAGAGGGGAAGGGACAGAGAGAGAGAGAGGGAGAGAAACATCAGTGTGTGAGAGAAACATTGATCAGTTGCCCATTATAAGCACCAGTCCTGGACTGAATCTACAACACACGTATGTACCCTGACTGGGAATCACACCTATAACCTTTTGGTTTATGGGACAATGCTCCAACCAACTGAGCTGTGCTAGCCACAGCAATGGCTGCTACTTGTACTGGGCTTGAGGTGCCCAGGAGAAGCCAAATTGCACACCAAGGGCAGCTGCCACAAGTGCCAGGCCTGTGGCCACTTAGCAAGAGGTATGGGACACACTGAAGCCAGATGTTGCTTGTTTGAGAGATTTTAAGAAAGTCCAAAGCATGAGCCAAAACAGGCATTTTATATGGAAAAGCCATGGGAAAGAGCTTGTGTGGGTCCACCAGCTGGGCAAGGCATGGTCTTAGAAAATCACCAAGATGAGACTCCAGGTTGGTGGAATCTCAGATATGGTTCTCATGTGCTGGCTCTGGGGGATGGGGGTGGGGGGTTCAGAGAAGAAACAATGGCTTCTGCCAAGACTTATGTCTTGGAGAAAGCTGCCCCTCCAGGTCTTTCCCTGATGCTAGACAATTCAGTTCCTCCCACATGTCCCTGATGCATTTTGAGCTGCTATCCCAAGGCTGGAGCTCAGAGTAAGTGAGTCTATGTCCATACACTGGCCCTTTAAGAGGAGCACTTGGGATTTCAGAAGCCATACCCCATCTCGCTCAGCCAGAATCCTTGCTGGTTTTCATAGCCAAAAATCATGGGACTTTTCTTCCTAACACTGGAACCATGGGCTGGGGGTTTGGTGTGGGACCAAAAGCCTTCACTCCTGAGGGGGAAGTTCTGCAGCCAAGATAGCCCTTCAGATTTTTACCTGCCAAATGTGGATGTGGGACCAGCTTTTTCTGAGTCTCTGCACTTCCTGTCAGTGTTGACGGACGTCTTTATAGCCTTAATTTGGGACTGTTGTTCAGCTATATCTTAGAAGGTTCCAATGATGGTTGTTCTTTAGTTTAGTTGTAATTTTGTTGTGTTATAGGAGGTTTTGAGTACTTCATTTGCCTATGCATCTTGACCAGATCCTTCCCTAAACTCTTACGATTAATAAGGCATGGGCATTAAGACACAATAGCCCTGGCTAGGTTGCTCATTGGTTAGAACATCGCCCAATAACACCAAGGTTGCAGGTTTGATTCCAGGTCAGTGCACATACAGGAAGTAACCAGTGAATGCATAAATGAGTAGAACAACAAATCTCTCTCTCTCTCTCTCTCTCTCCTTTCCCCTTCTTCTCCCTTTCCCTCTCCCTTTTCTTCTTTCCCTGCTTCTCTTCAGTTTTAAAAATGACACAATAGTATAAAAATATTTAAAAATTATTTGCCAGCCCTAATCATGTCCTTAAAATAGCCACTTCAATAAACTCTAAAGACATATTTGGTTGAGGAAAAATATTTTTAAATAAAAAATAAGATTTTTAAATTTTAATTGGTGTAGAATTTTATAATCAATTTTCTTTCTCTGTCTGCCTGTCCCTCTCCCTTCCCTCTCCCTTTCTTCTGTCCCTTTCCCTCCTGTCCTTTTCTCACCTCTCATCCTCTCCAAATGAATTTAAGTATTTAACTTGGCACTGAGTAGTTATGTACAATATTTAATTGGCAGACTGTCTTTACTTTTGAGGGAAAATATTATTCACTTAATATGTTCTCTTGGTTTAAATGTTAACTATTCCTTTCCCAGTTAGTTATCTGGCATGTACTCATCTTCAGTATTTTCATTTTTTGAAATCTCAGTCTGACGTAACCTATATCTATAAAGCTCTAATTTAGATATCGGATTATAAAGTTGAACAAAGAAATTGTATGTTCAAAATAATTGACTGCATATTATTGTTTTTTGTCACTGTAAAATGCTTCCTAGCAGCTAATTTTCCAATACTTTTGCCTATTTTATTGAATCCAGTCCAATTTAAAAACTCAACATTTTTTGTATTAATAGAAAATGGCTTATATATAAAAGGTAAATTTCTTCATAAGCTCTACCTGATGCATAGTTGACTGATGTAAGAATGATTTTCAGAGTGAAAATTCCTATACAAATATCCAGGACTTAATAAATTTGAACTATGTTGTTCATAAATAGCAAATTTAATGTTACACCGACACTTTTAGTGTTTATGTATCTTTTTGATTTCTGCAGCTGTTAGCTCATTGTGCAGATGTTATAATATCCTTAAGTATCATTTAGTCTCATAACTACTTCAAAATTATTGGAGATACTTGATTTCCTACTATATCATGTTATATGATGTGTTAGCAGAGAAAATTTCATATAACTCATTCACAAAATTAAAAAAAATAGTTTGATAACTATTTTAATATGATTAGTTCTACTGTAATCCTATACATTTTATTTTATATATTTAAAGACTAATCTGAAAAGAGCTAAAGTACTTCACTAAAATCCAAAGGAATCTATGGAAAAAAGAAAGGTCAAGAATGCTATTTTTAAAAAGTTTAATTTAGTATTTACTTTCAATTATTGCCAAAAACAAGCTAATTTTACACTCCACCCCCAATTCATTCTTGTCTTTAAATAAATCTCTTTCATATTGCATAATGCATGTGATCTCTCCACAAGAAAACAAAAAGAAAATGATAGCCTTCTCTTAATATCTCAACAGAATGCAGCTTTAGTTATGGGCTGTCCCCAAAATTATTCTATTATTTGTTAAACTTAGAAAAGAAGTTAATAACATGGATTAACTACAGGGCCATTTAGAATTTTTATAATTTTATCTGAATAAATTTTAGGAAATTAAACAATTCACATATCTTAAAATATACTGGTTTTAATATTTATAATATCGAATACAATGTTTTTTATATTATACCTTATGAAATAATTCAGGATTATGCACAAATCCTTATAAATTGAATATTACAAACCATAAATTATGTAGATTAAAATAATTGGCTCTATTTTCTTTAGGTATCATGTCAATGTTTTATCTTTGTGAACAAGGTTATGCATAAGATAATTTCATGTTTCTTTCAGTTCTGAGACAAGGTATCATTTTAAATTTTAAATATATTTTATTGATTATGTTATTACAGTTATCCCGATTTTTCACACTTTATGCCCCTCCACTTGGTACCTTCATTCCCTCCAGCAATCCCCCCCACTAGACATGTTCATGGGTCATGCATATAAGTTCTTTGGCTACTCCATCTATACTGTTCTTAAAAATCCTCTGTCTACTTGTCCCTGTCAATTTGTACTTCATAATCCCTCCACCTTTTTTCCCATTCCCCACTTTCCCCCTCCCAACTGATAATCCTTCAAATGACCTCCATATCTATGATACTGTTCCTGTTCTTCTTGTTTCCTTAATTTGTTTTTCAGATTCAATTGTTGATAGTTGTGAATTTATTGCCATTTTAATGTTCATAGTCCTGATCTTCTTTTTCTTAAATGAATCCCTTTAACCTTTAGTATAATAATGTATCAGTGGTGATGAACTCCTTTAGTTTTACCTTGTCTGAGAGGAACTTTATTTATCTGCCCTTCCATTCTAAATGATAGCTTGGCTGAATAGAGTAATCTAGGTTATAGGTCTTTTTCTTCATTTTGAATACTTCTTGTCAGTTTCTTCTAGCCTCAAAGTTTCTTTTGAGAAATCAGCTGACAGTCCTATGGGAACTCCTTTGTAGATGAATATCTGCTTTTCTCTTGCTGCTTTTAAGATTCTCTCTTTATCTTTACCCTTGACATTTTAATTATGATGTGTCTTGGTATGGTCCTATTTGGGTCCATCTTGTTTGGAACTCTCTGTGCTTCCTGGACTTGTCTATTTTCTTCACCAAATTATGGAAGGTTTCTTTCAAATTACTTTTTCAAATAAGATTTCAATTTCTTGCTTTTCTTCTACTTCTGGTATACTATAATTTGGATGTTTTTTTTTATTTAAATGAATGTTCAAGTACAGTTTTCACCCCCCTACTCCCATTCAAGTCCTCCC
>PVIA01004088.1:0-148542 GCA_004024845.1 Tonatia bakeri
GTACAGATGGGGCTCTATACAGCCTGTTCTTCCTTTTCTGGTTTTTCTCTGTTGGTTCTCCTTGGAGATTTGGGGTAGACCCTTCCTTGGTCTTCTCTGGCCATGCCTGGCCTGAGCAATGGTTCAGACCAGTCCCCATTAGCCCTTTGCAAAATGGCCTTGACTGTCCAAAATGCACCTTTGCAAATTACAAGGGCATTCTATTGGCATTCTAAGGGCATTCATTCTGTTCCTAATACAGCTTCTAAGTATTTAAACACTGCATTTCTACTTAACCCTACACCACTCCAGCCTCTTTCTGGGATGATTTTTCCTAATGCATAGTACCAATGGAAAAGGGACCATTTCCCCAAAGGGCCCAAGCCACTGCCCACACGAGGATTGAACTGTAGGCTGGAGTCCTTCAATGGGGCCTCAGAGAGGAAGTGGCTAGTTGCACAGGCTTGTGGACATAACCACCAGGATCTGCTGCAGAATTTGTGGGACCCACACCAAACGAAAAGAGATGCCTCTGTTCAATAAGGATGAAGAGTTTCAAGACGGCGTCAACCAAGCACTAAACCAAGTGCAGAACCCTTCGGAGGGTCCGTGTGCCTGCACTCACGGAGGAGGTCTGGGGACCCGCCTGAACTCGGCGGCAAGCAGAAAAACAGATAAACAGTCACAAGGGGCTGGATGACATGCAATTTGATCAAAGATGAATGTCAGGTTGCCGACGGGGCCCTGCACTTGAACTAAATCTGCTTTCACTCCAGAAGTGGCCCCTCCTCCCGCTCCTGCCCCGTCTCCTGCCACTGCTCCCTCGCCGCCCAGGTTCCAGCCACACCACAGCCGCCTCCCTTAAGCACCTGGAACACTCTCATTTCTTTGTTCTTCCTGTCCTTTTGGTCAGGACCAGCCTTTCAGGCTTTTCACACAGCTGGCTCCTCCTTCGCTTCAACTCCCAACTTTATATCACTCCCTGCGCCTAATTCAGGCACCTTGTCATTCTGTACCCCAGCGCCCCCACATTTCCCTCAAAACTTGTATCACAATCAGCAC
Source organism: Tonatia bakeri (assembly GCA_004024845.1). Lineage (NCBI taxonomy): Eukaryota > Metazoa > Chordata > Mammalia > Chiroptera > Phyllostomidae > Tonatia > Tonatia bakeri. The sequence continues at coordinate 1,042 of PVIA01004088.1, forward strand.
CGTTCTGTGTATGGTCAATCACTCCCCCAGGAACGTGGTCTCCTAAGCGCAGGGATTTGTCTCCCTGGGTCACTACTGACCCTCCAGCATTCCAGAACAAAGCCTGGCCAATTGTAGGTATTCGTGGTCGGTGGACTAAGGACCCCCAGAGGTGTTCAGGCTCCCGTCCCTGGAACCTGTGAGCATTCTCACATGACAAAGGGAGACAGGACAGATGAGACTGCAGTAGAGACCATGAGATGGGGAGATTTTCCTGGATTATCCTGATGGGGCCGAAATGCCATCACAATGGTCCTTCTAAGAGGGATGCAGAAGGAGACTTGACACAGAAGGGAAGGGGTCCGCCTGATGGAAACAGGGAAATGGGGTCAGAGGGAGAAGGCCACGCAGCTGGCTTAGCAGACAAAGAAGGTGCCCTGGGCCGGGGAGCACCAGCGGCCAGCTGAAGCTGGAAAAGGCCAAGACATAGATCCAGCTGAGCCTCCAGAGACTGCCCACACCCAGTGGGACTGTGTTTCAGACCTCTGGTGTCCAGAATTACTGGAGAACAAACTCGTGCTGTTTTAAGGCACCAAATTTGCAATAACTTACTGCAGCGTTCATAGGAAATTAATAAAGTGTTCAATAAAAACAAGTTGAATAATTTATGGTTACACAGATTTGCTGCATTCCATTCAGTGACGACCGCCCAGAGCTTTCCATATGCGTGACGATAGGCAAGGGGTCAGCCACCAACCCTCAGCCTCAAGGTGCTGACTTTCGGAGAGGCCGAGAAACTTGGAGATAACCAGGCAGAAGTGGAGAACCCTTCAAGGCAGAAACATATTGAGACACTGAATTGACAATCACAGTCAAAAAGGTATTTCCCCCCCTTACTCTTCTTTCTGATTGTACCCATCCTTCCCTTCGAATCACCGTGACCTGTGATTCCTCTTGTCAGTTGTATGCTGTCTCCCCTTTCAAAAGTGTAATCACCGTTCAAAGTATGAAGATGTCTATGAGTGCCAAAAACGAGCTAGGAGACAGAAATCCGTACTGGAAAGGCCACCTCTACGTTGGCTGCCACATTAAACCTAAGTAGCAGAGCTTGCGGTCCCTCGGACAGGTGAGCTCCACCTGGGCTCCAGCTTGGCGCGAATCGAGGAACAGGGAGCCTTTGCCATGGGTGTGTGAGGACACTCGGGCATGGACTGAGGTGCTGCATGTCCCTCAGGGCGGTCTTAACAAACTGGGGGTTCAAATGACAGAAATGCATTGTCTCGAAGTTCCGGAGGTGGGAAGTCTGAGGGCAAGGGTCAGCAGGCATCGAGGGGCCACTTCCCTCTGGCTGGGCTGAGGGAGAACCTGCCCCATGCTGTCCCCTCGCTTCTGCTGGTTCGCTGGGAGTGTGGCTCCAGTCTTCACATAGTGTCCTCTCTGTTTCTTTATCTGCCACCAAATTGTCCCTCTTTTTATGAAGACCCCAGCCATTTTGGATTAGGGGCCCACCTTACGCCACTATGACCTCATGTTAACTAATTCATCTGCAACAGCCCTGTTTTCAAATAAGGTCCCACTCGGAGCTGCTGGGGATTAGAACCTCAGTATGAAATCTGGGGACACAATTCAGCCCATACCAGCCAAGGCCTTCTTCTGCCAAGCACATGGTGGTCCCACCAGATGTGGCACCTCCCGGCATCTGCCTAGAGAACTGGGCTGCTGGTTTGGCTTTATTTAGAAGGCGGCCCTCATGGCCTCCCCCAAGCTTGTTGCATCACCAATCCCGACCGCATTTCTTCCATTCCAGGGCTTGGGCTCGGTGGACACCGAGGGAGCGGAGGTTTTGCAGGGGCTCAGAGCGCAGGTTTTGCAGGTGGAAACATGTCACCCTCAGGGGCAGCTCATCTTCCAGCTCCAACCGAGGAAGGCAGCTCTTGGGGGGGTTAGACTCCATGGCTTGGGTCTCACCTCCCTCTTTGAGGAAGCCCTTCCCAGCTGCCTTAACCTTCAGAACCCTTCTTCCTCTCCCCACCAGCCATTCTCGGCCTGTTGGCTTGTCTGCTCCCCGAGTGGACAGTGAGCTTGTGACCAAAGGGGCTGTGTCTCAGTCATTGCTATACGCTTTTGCCCAGCCCAGAGCCTGACCCCCAGCTAGATTGCACCTAACTGTGGTCCATGGACCAAGTCCCATCTATTGCCTGCTTTGGTATGGCCAGCGAGCCAAGGATGGTTTTTATATTTTACATGGTTGAGGGAAAGTTCAAAAGAAGAATATATCATAACACATGACAATTATGAAATTCAAATTTCAGTGTCCATAAATAAAGTTTTATTGGAACACTGCAATGCTTCCTCATCTATCTGTAATCTGTGGCTTATTTTTTCTCAGCTTTATTGAGTCATAACTGACCCAAATTATTGTAAAATATTGAAAGTATACAAGGTGATAATTTGATAAGTGTACACATTGTGAAGGGATGTATATCCCTCTATCTGCTTAATTAGTACATTCATGTCCTCACATATATATGTGTGTGCAAATACATGTGTGCATGTGCATAGAGAAAGATAGTTTTTTTTTTTGGTGAGAACATTTAAGTTCTACTCTCTTAGCAAATTTTCATTACACAATTCAGTGTTACCAACAATACTGACCATGTTGTACATTATATCCTCAGACCGATTCACCTGATAGCTGCAACTTTGTGCCCTGACGCCAGCCCCACCCCGGGAGCCCCACTCCCAGCCTGTGTCCATGGCTTCTTTAGCGCTCCAAGGACTGAGTCGAGTGGTTGCGATGGAGACCATCTACCCCACGAAGCAGAAAATGCTCACAGTCTGGCCCTTCACTGGAGAAGTGAGCCAACACCCCTCTGCCAGACACTTGGGAGACTGGCATTGACCGGCGTCTAAGCGACTGGACAAACAGTCTCCAATGCTCACACAGCCCAAGCTGCCTTGTGTTGTTTGCTATTTTTATATGTGAGATCCTGAGGGCAGGGATTCAGTCTCATTTTCCTTTTTTGGCTCCTGCACAGGGTCAGCAGGTCTTAAAAAATGTTGATGCTGATTTGCTGCCTCAGACATGAAAGAGCTAGGATGTATCAGAAAGGGTCTGAGATGCCGGTGCTTCCTTGTGGCTGCACCGGGGGCATCTTTAACCTTGAGGTCTGGCCTTCAGATGCTCAAGAGCATCCCCGCAGCAGGGAGGCCGTCTCTCCACGCACTGCAGCAGAAGACCTGAGGCCAGCAGACCTGCTAACAGCACAGGGGACCACAGCCAAGTTAGCAATTGAGCATAGAATTTGACTTTCAAGTAAAAACTGAACACAGGGCACTAAAGAGAAAGTGTGGACTTCTGCTACCGACAGGGCTGCATTTAAACCTCATCTGCCATTCCTGCTGGCTCCGTGACTATAACACAAGCTGCTGAACTGCTGTTTTCTTGTCTGAAAGTGGAGAGAGTGAGTACGTCCCTTACAGGGCTGCCCTAAGAACTAAAGAAGACAGTGCATGTGTGTGAAAGGATGTGAAGAGTTTTCCCATATCTTGGGAACTGAGACCGATATTCAGTCACTTAGACAATAAACATTTATCAGGTATCTACCATGCAGCAGGCACTATTCCACACTTGTGATATATCAGTGAACACAACAGAAAGAAGCTCCCTTCAAGTGGCTTCTATGCTGACAGAAATATGCAAGAAACTTAAAAACAGAAAATAAAAGAACAATAGAAAATAAAGATAAAGCAATAAACATAAAATACATGAAATTATATAGTATATTAGCAACAAACATAAACAGAAAACAGCCTCCGTGTCCACCAGCGGATGGCTGGATAAAGCAGCTGTGTAGTATAAGCTGTGGAGTATTACTCGGCCCTGAGCAAGAAGGAAATCCTGCCATTTGCACCATGGATGGACCCTGAGGGCATTAGGCTAAATGGAACAACACAGACAAAGACAAATAGTCCTTGGCATCATTTATATGTGGACTCTGTAGGGGGAAAGAGCCAAAATCATAGACCTGGAGAGCAGGAAAGGGTTGCCACAGACTGAGGTGGGGGAGCAGGGAGAGGTTGGTAAAAGGGCACAAACTTTCAGCTCTAAGAGGAGGAAGGTCTGAGGATCTGATGTAAAACCTGGTGACTGTAGTTGGTAACACTGTATTGCGTAACTAAAATTTGCTAAGAGAAGAGATAAATATGTGAGGTGGTAGATGTGTAAATTGACCAAATAGAGGAGACCCTTTCAAACTGTGTATGTATGCCCTGGCTGGTGTAGCTCAGTAAATTGAGTGCTGGCCTGTGAAATGAAAGGTTGCAGGTTCGATTCCCAGTCAGGGCACATGCCTGGGTTGTGGCCCAGGTCCCCAGTCAGGGGCTTGTGAGAGGCAACCAATCAATGTATCAATCTCCCACATGGATGTTTTTCCCCCTCTCTTTCTCCTTCCCTTCCCCCTCTCTAAAAAAATGTATATCTATATCAAATCATCACATTATATGCTTTAAATATCATGTACTTTTATTTGTCAGTTACACCCAATAAAGCCAAAATATAATGAAAAGAAAAAGAAAAAGCACAAGACATTGTTTTATATACAATCAACTCATTAAAAATAAAAAATGAAACAGTAAAACAACAAACATAAAACACATAAATTACGTAGTGGATTAGCAAGCAATAAATACTATGGAAAAAAAAAAGAAAGAAGTGGGGCAGGGTGTAAGGGTCTGAAAGGACCCTGTGTGGGATGCAATTTGCAATATAGTTTTTTAAAGATTTCATTTATTTATTTTTAGAGAGAGGGAAAAGGAGGGAGAAAGAGGGAGAGAAACATCGATGTGCAACACTTACATTATCAATCAGTTGCCTTCCACACGCTCCCAACTTGGGACCTGTCCCAAAGTCCGGGCATGTGCCCCAACTGGGAATCGAACCTGCAGTCTTTCAGTTCTCAGGCCAGCACTCAATCCACTGAGCCACACCAGCCAGGGAGTGATTTGCAGTATTCAGTAGAGTGATCTGGGTGGGCCTCATGGTGAAGGGGAGATGTGAGCAAACACTTGGGAAATCAGGACTATGTCTCTGGAATGAAGAAGTGTTTGGCCCCAGGCAAGTCACGTACTGGCACTGGGCCTCCCTTCCCCATCTGCATTTACAAAAGCTGCTTCTCAGATTGTTGCGAGTTTGATAGGAAACCGAATTCATGAAAGCACAAAGCTTGGCAGAGAGTGGGAGCTCAATACAGTAAATGCAGATGACAGGGAGGCAATGTGATTTTGCTTGTTGGTGGCGGGTTGCTCATTAAATCAAGATGCATGAAAAATTAGGAGATCCCCAATACCTCGCAGGGAAGCCTCTGAGAACACAGGCGCTGTGTGTCACCAAAATCTCCCCAGTGGCCCCGCAGACCTGCACAATATGCCAGATGCTGGGGACAACAGACTTCTTGAGACATGGTAACCAAATCAGAAGACAGCTGGACTCGGGGGTGCATGCGTGTTGTCACTGTCGGGATGAGAAAGGAGGTTGGGCGTGTCTCCAGACAAATGCATGTGCTGCCTATTAAGACCTTTCAGGTTACAATCACCTCCCCCGCCAGTGCAGAGCTGGCTACATGATTTGTGGGGCCCCATGCAAAGTTAAAATGAGGGGCTCCTTCTTCAAAAAGTAGGGGAGAAGTACCATTAAACGTACCTAAAATATGAAGCATTTTTCTTTCTTCTCCACTTCACGCTCTCCAGTTGTCATGGTGTCTTTTATTCACTATTCAATATCATACAAATGAACACTAGAGATGTTACCATGAATCTTCATATTCATCTTTATACTGTGGAATGCTAGTTTCAAAGGCAAATAAATATAAGAGTATTTAACTCTCAAGGAAACAAAAGCACTACCTTAAAGAGGCATCTGCACCCCATGTTCACTGCAGCATTCTTTACAGTCTGAACATGGAAGCAGCTTGAGCGTCCACCGATAGCCGAGTGGCTACAGTAACCATTCCATGTGCTCACTATGGAATGCCATTCAGCCATAGAAGGAAGTCCTGCCACTTGCAACAACATGGATGGACCTCGAGGGCACTGTGCTGTGGTTGAAGAAACAATTCACGGAGTGGGAGACAGGGTGAGAGACAGGATACGAAGGAGGGAAGGCATGGGAAGCACATTTCATGTATGTTTGGGGGCCAACGAGTGGACATCTTTGATGGGAAGGGCGTTATTCAGCCTCCCGCTCTCGCCTAGTCCAACACCCCGTGGACTCTCCCTGTTATCCTCTGGAGCTGATGGAGCCTGGTAAAATTAGATGAACATTTGCTCATAAAGTGACAGCAATCAATTAAACAGTGTGGGGCACCCCTGCCTGATCTGAAAATAACACTCGGCCACCTGCTTCCATGTTCAGGAAAGAGACCAGGCGAGATGTCGCTGTGGAGCTGTGAGTTGTCTGAAGCCATTTGTTAAAGCTAGTGAGAAAACTCCGGGCACTCCTGGCGTCCCGGCTTCTCTGACAACGTGAGTATATTCACTTGAACTGCCAAACATTTTATTTTTCATTGATTTTTAACGTTGGAATTTTTAGAGGAAAGCATGCCCATGGTAAAGCTTTCACATAGTACAAACAGGAACACAGACTAAAAGGAGTCTTTCCCCCGTTCCTGACCACCAGCCAGTCCCTTACTCACTGTCCCCGTGAACAAAAGCAGCAATCGCAGCAACAACACTGCAGTAACAGTGCAGACCTACTGAGTGCTTACTAGGCACCCAGTGGGTGCTCGGTACTCCACATACATCAGGCCAGGGGACCTCAGGACCCCAGCAGGCAGGTAGTTGTGGTGGGTCTGCATCTCCACTTGGTTAAATGGGGACCTCTGTTTTCCAGAATCTTCTTTCCTGCACGGTCCCAGGTTAGAACTCGCCAATTGGTGTGAGATTTAGAAGGTGAGGGTGAGCTGCAGCCCTTATTATCTGAAAAGCTTTGATATCATGCCAAGCAGAGGGGCCTGGCAGATCCCCGTGGCTTCTTGCTGTCCTCTGCTCCATGCCCAGCTCTTCCTGCCAGCTGCAGGTCCTGCTCACCCAGGCCCAGCACCAGCCCCTTGGCTGAGGACCACCGTGTGGCTACCTATCCCCTCACTCTATGGTCTCACTGGGACAGCAGGACAAACCTGTCTTCTCCAGTTTCCCCACAAGCTCTAACTTGTGCATTGGCCCTGATGCTTCAGAAAGGCCGGCCAGTGCCATTGCTGCTGGTCCCACTCCTCCTTCCGAACCCTCACTCTTCATTTCCCAGCTTCTCCCACCACTGTGTAACGTCTCGTTCCTACAGGCAATCCTTTTCCCTTATCCCTTGTGGAGGTTCTGCTTTCTAACTGAACTTTGACTGCTGTGTTATTGTTATGATCACCTACATTTTACAAATCAGGGGGTGGGGGTACAGAGAGGTTAAATTAGCTCAAGCTTTCACTGCTAGGAAGTGTCAAGGACAGAATTGGAACCCAGGCAGTTCTGACTCCGGGGCCTGTTCGAAGGTATTTTGCTTGCAGAAAGGAATAGCCCAGAGGAGCAGAAGGAGGAGGGACCTGGGACCAACCCCAGGTCACACAGTCACTGCGGAATGCAAGGAAATCACGTCTGGGGAAAGACCTAGCACCAGGAGCAGGGTTGGAGCAGGCCCAGGGCAAGAGACCTCCCATGTTATGGATGCAGAGCTCTGCGCTCCAAGCTGTTCCTGACAGAGTATTCTCGAATGGGAGAGGATATCTCTTCCTTAAGCTTTTTCAGAATCTAGAGAAACCTTCTATTTTAGTGGTTGCGGCTGGGTCACACATTTGTCCTTCACCTCAGCACTGGTAAAGGGGACGGGGTCATGTGATTGATGGGCTTAATCTAAGCAAACCCATCCTCTGCATCTTGTTCAGAAGGGCCTAGAGCACAAAGCAGGGGAAGAAGCCCACTGCTCCTGGGTGGGCAGCCAACAGGGTCCACGACCACTCACGGCCCTTGTGAGCTCCTTCTCTGGACTGCTGATTCTGCATGAAGCCTTTGAGCCATTCTGGACCCTGGGCCTCACACAGACTGTTACTCTCATGGAACTTTGGAATTTCAAGAGGGAAAAGTCTCGATGCAAAGGTCTAAGCACAAATGAAATTTGAGTTTTTGCACACTTCACAAACTTTCAAAGCAATCTGAGAATCTTGATGAAGCAGGAAGCTCTCAGTTCCCAATGAAAATGGGCTTTCAACAGGGGCCAAACGCAAGCACCAACCTAATTCTTGGGCTCAAAGGTTTTTAATGTGACTCAGGTGCTGTTGTTTTCTGGAAGCCTCTCCTGGCAATACTGTGGCATTATTTCTTGGCACGTTGTAGAGAAAGCCTTTTAGTCTATAAAAACTGTTTTCATAAATATGACCCAACTCTGCCAAGGCAGGCCACTTGGAAGGTAATTGATTTATATGTGCTCTTCAGAGATGTGGTGCGGTTATTCAAGAAGATGAAAGGGAAGACAGAGCCCCATTCTTCTAAAAATGACATGTGTAGGCAAGTGCTGAGCGAAATTGTGTTGCAGCTTCCAACACTTGCAGCTTCTTCCTTCACGATGCCCCAGGAGGGAGACGAGACCTTCCACATCAATTTCCATCACTGCCTGGTTGACCTGGACTTGAAAAGAAACAATTTTCTCCTAGAATAAAACACCCTCTGATTAAGCAAAAACAATGAACAACATTTTACCACTAGGGAAATGTTTTTATTGTGGAGATTGGCAGCTATATAATTTAGTCAAAACCCTTTGAGGTTTGCTCTAATGATATTAATGCCAGGGAGAAAAGGCTGGAATGGCCAGATATTCAGCAACCAGTCAACTTGGATGCAGAGTGACACCAAGGGAATAAATTACCAAATTCCATCCTGTGACTCAGAGCTCTTGTAGGTGGCCAGAGTGAGTATTGATTCCATCCTCTGGCTTTTATTAGCCACGTAACATGCTAATAAGGCATAATTAGCAGCCCCAGTCTTGGCACCACACTGATGTGCTGGCATTTAAAGTCAGGAATTAGGAGACAGAAGAAATTTTTTCCTACAGCATGATGGGCCCTTGGCCTTGCTTGACCCTTGGTTCTTGGTCACTTAACCCACTCAGTGTTCTAGAACAGTGACAAGGGGAGTATTACCATGGGGGTAGGAGGTACACTGATGATATTTCAGATTGATTATATTTATTAACTGCCTGTGACAGGCTGTGAACTGTGTGAGCTCTTCTGGATACTATGGCAAATATAAATTAAGACAAAGTCCCTCCTTTTGTCAGTCTTATGGTATAGTGAAGGAGATAAGCATTAATGTAGGAAAAAAAGCACAATTAAATGTAAAATTTCAACTAAAATAAGGCCCCTCCTTTGGAACAGGAAAATGGTGCTAGCAAAGCAAGTAGCAGGAGAATTAAACCCATCCGAGGAGGTCAGGGAAAGTTCCCTGAGGAAGTGGCACTGAGCTGAGATGGGAAGAGCGAATTATGTAGAAAGGTGGAGGGAGGATGTTCTCGCAGAGGTGGACAAGGACACGCAGGGAAAAGCCCAAAAGATTTGTGACGCGTGCAGTAGTTAAGGTGGATGCTGAGCTGCTGTGAGAAAATATCCCCAAAGCACAGCTCAGAAGATAGCAATTTGTTTTTTTGTTTGTTTGTTTTTCTCTGTAATACCCACATAAGATGAATAGGCAGCTCTGCTCCTTTTGATCATTCAGAGACCCAGGCTCTTTCCATCTTGTTGCTCAGCCATCCCCCTGGGAACCCAGGGTGTTTTCTTTAACCGTATGATCAAAGCTGATTTGCCATGACAGCTGTATGAGCATTTCAGCCCAAACAAAGGGGAAAAGAGAAATGGCGGATGAGCGCCACTGGAGAGAACTTAGTCACAGTCCAGATCCAGCTGCAAGGAGGCTGGGAAACGTGGCCTCCAGATGGCCATGCCCTCCAACAAAAGTTATCTGGGAGTGGGAACAAGCCCCACTATGAGGGAGAAGGAAAGAATGGGCATCAGGATTTAATAGACTCTGCCACAAAGCAAAAGCTCTCGCAAGTAATTGTATCATCATTGAACTAACAAATGTAGATGAATGTCAGCTCTGGCCTTGTTTCACTTGAAAGGACTGTAACGTAAAGATCATTTTATAATTCTATAAGCTTCCTGAAAATGTCTTTGTTGCAGCTTCCCATCTGTGCAGATCATGAACGAAGCACTGGGGAAGAAGTTCCCCCTAGATTCTACCATCTACGGAGTGCTTTCCGTGTCAGGGACTGCGTTGTGTGCTTTGCATACATTATCTCATCTGAACCTTATAACAATCTGCTTCACAGATGATGAAACTGTGGGGAGAGGCAGGGAGAGATTAAGATCACATTAGGTCATGTAACAGGCATATGATGAATTAGAAATCAGTCCCGATTCTAAATTCCATGCTTTTAACAGGCATACCGTATGACTGCCTCTAAAAAGTCCGACTCTGATAGAAAGAATGTAAGAATGAATGCAATGTTATTAACCAACATCCGCCCAATAGATTTAATAATAAAAAGAACTAATGCATAGTGTGTACACAAAGGAAATGCGTACAAACTATATCTAAAGAGTTATCTGTATCCCCCTGTTCACCGCAACATTATTTACAACAGCCAAGGCATGGAAACTAAGTGCTCACTGATGGATGGATGGGTAAAGAATATGTGGCAAATTATATAATGGAATATTGTATTCAACCATTAAGAGGAGGAAATCATGCCATTTGTGACACCATGTATAGATCTGGAGGGCATTAAGCTAAGTGAAGTAAGGCAGCCAGAAAAAGACAAATACTGCATGGTCTCACTTATATGTGAAATCTAAAAATATTGAACTTACAGAAACAGAGAACAGATGGGTAGTTTCCAGTGGCAGGGATAGTGGTAAGGGAAATGGGTGAAGGGGACCCAAGGGTAGAGACTTTCAGTGGTGAGACTGATAAATTCTGCGGATGTAGCGCACAGCACAGACTATGGCTCGTACTGTATTGCATGTCTGGAAGTCACCAAGGGAGCAATGTTAAGAGTCCTCATCGCAAGAAATAAAATGTAATTGTGTGAGGTGATGGGTGTGAGCTAAAAATACCATAGCGCACTGTACCCCTTCAACTAAGGCAATGTTATATGTCAGTTACATCTCAGTAAAACTGGGGAGGGGCACGAACTGAGGTATGACTTGGCAGAGGACTATGCATATGTAACTGGTTAGATACTTTCCATTTTAGGTCCTTAGGAATATTCTGGTGCAAATACCTTGCTTTTTTTCTTCCCTTTCTTCCCCTACTCATGACTAAGCCTTCCATTTTATCATTTGAGTGATTAGTTGACCATGGACATTGCATACTGATTTTTCCTCTCTTTAAAAAAATTTTTTTTGCTGACACTGTAGCAGATGCCCCTCAGGTCCCCCCACGTTGCCCACCTCTACCCAGCTCCCACCCCCTTACCCCCTGGCCTTCATGACGTTCTTGTCTGCCGACTGATTTTTCAAGGAGGGAAACTCACAACGGATTACTTCTAATTCACTGAAGGGAATTTAGCTTTTTTTTTAAAGCTGTTCAGATGTTCTTGACTTCACTCACTCAACATTTCCTGGTCATTGACTTTAGGTATAGTAACAGCCACAGGCTACAAAAATGAATGTGGCCCAGACCCTCCTCTCGAGATGCACTCAGTCCTGAGGTGGAGGCAGGCACACAACTGCGTGTTGTGACAGCGGGATGGCGGGACGCAGCAGCCTCGGACATGAAAGACTGCGTGGGGAGCTGGGCGGGAAAGGCCTTCCAGGCAGGATGACATCTAGGAGGAGTCTTGAAGGTGAGAAACTCTCAAGTACTAGACCAGGACAAGGAAGGCCCATCCGGCAGATGAAAACACGCAGGTGTCGTATCTATGGACACCTGGTTTCACTGTGGAAGCACAAACCACAGAGATATATCACTACACTTTTAGGCAGCTAACATGTAAGACTAGCGACATCAAATATGAACTGGGAGGTAGAAGAACTAGGACTTCCTGTTGTTCCTGCTGGGAGTAGAAATTGGAGCAACCAGTGTCAGAAATGTTGGATAGTACCCAGCAAACTGAAACATATGTAAGTTCAATGACCCAGCAATTCCACTCCTGGATGTCTGCCCACCAGGAATGAGTACTTACACCCACCAAAAGACGTACAGTAATGTTCGTGGCAGCTTTATTCATGGCAACCAACAACTGGGAACAACCCAGATGTCCATCAACAGAAGCTTGAATAAATACATTGTGGTGCAGTTATAGAATAAAATACTACTCAGTGATAAAAATAAATAAATAAATAAACTACCGACACCAGTGTACAGTGTTGAAAGAAAGATTAAAGACAGAAAAGAATACATGCCGTATAATTGTATTCACATCAAGGTCAAAAACAAGCAAAACTAACCTGTGGTGACAGAGGTCAGAACAACGAGTATTCTTAGGAGGAGTGGCTGCCGAGGGAGTAAAGGAGCTTTCGGAAGTGACGGAAACCCTCTGTCTCTGTCTGGATGGGACACGTGCGCATGCATGTGTGAGTGTGGATCTTTATCCAGCCGCACAATGAGTGTTCGTGCACTTTGCTCGAAGTTATTCCCCAATTTAAAAAGCATTTCTTAAGTCCAGGGGTGCAAAACTGCCTGGCAGTCTTGGCCGCTGTAAGTGCTCCTGACTGTCTAGAACATGTGGTGTTGGGGGTAGTGTGGGAGGAGACTAATTTATTTAAAAAAACACGAGGTGTGGTGCTTACTGTGGGGCCCGCAGCAGTCTCCACGCAAGGAATGCTGCCCTCGGGGAGACTGCATTTTCATGCAGGGGACACAGGAAGAAAAAAAGGCACCGCGTCATGTCATTTCAGGTCCAATGAAAAAACCACTAAAGCAAGGTGAAAGGGTAAGAGTGAAAAGAGCTGCTGTTTTCATAAAATGAGGTCTGGGACGGCCTCTCTGACATTCAGCCTAAAGTGCTGAAGTCTTGAGCCATGTGGACATTGGGGAAGAGTACTTTTCAGGTCCAGGGAGTGCAAAGGCCCTGAGGTGAGCTTTGAACAGTGCAGAAGCCAGAACCAGAACGGCTGGAGGAGAATGAGAGAGGGAGAGAGCAGGAAGACAGTAAGGGATGAACTAGAGAAACAGCAAGGGGCTAACTGGAAAGGTTCTCCTGTGTTAATAATGTAAGGTGAGGACCTGGGACTTCATTCTGCAAGCATGGGACATCGTGTGGGTGTGCAGGTAGGATTCCGAGCAAGGGAGCGCTGTGATCCAGTTTAGGTTCTTCGCAGCCCGTGGAAGCAGGGCGATGTGTTAGTGCGTGACTGGGGGAGTCAGGAGGGCTGTGCTTGTAAAAGACCTTGTAGGGAACCAGCTGAAGCCAGGATGTGACTTGGCTCGGATTCAGAAAGGTCACTTTGGTGGCTGTAGGGAGTGGCCTTGAGGAAAAAGTGGGGTGGGACCAGACTGCTGTCAAGCAAGTCAGTTGGGTGGCCACTAGAATACTTTGGAATCTTCTTCGGGATCAACATTCTGAGCAGCTGTACGCAGTCTGTGCTAGGCGGCAGGAATGCAGATTAGCTGGGAGTCCTGGCTAACAGAGTATCCGATGCTGGAGAGCTTTCTCCGTAGAAACCTCATGACTGAAGGACAGCGCCCTCCTCAGTTTTTGCCCTAAATAGACTAGTTTTCCCTTTCTTTTTAAGGTTTTATTTATTTATTTTTAGAGAAGGGAAGGGTGAGAGAAAGAGAGATAGAGAAACATCAATGTGCCATGTCCCCTACTGAGCACCTGGCCCACAACTCAGGCCTGTGCCCTCACTGGGAATCGAACCGGCGACCCTTTGGTTCACAGGCCGGTGCTCAGTCCACTGAGCCACACCAGCCAGGGCTGTTTTCCTTTTCTTTAAACAAAATGGCAGCCTGGGCACAGCCCAGCTGAACTGTGAGGGTTTGCCTGCTGTTTTCGGTTTAGCTCGGTTTCCCCGTTCATCGCCTCGTGTTGCCAAGAGGAGCTGGTTTATGGGCGCATAAACGAAGCCCAGCTGTGCAGGAGGCTAGGCAAGAAGGGTCATTATCATAGCATCTCATTTGAATGTCATTCCAGCATGTACAAACAACTGAGGAGATCTGAGGGATTAAATGCATCGGGAGCCAAGTGGGACTTTCTCACTTACCAAGCGAATCTGTGTTCTGCTGCAACGGCTCGCTGGACCACCCCGGAGGGCTGGGGCGCAGGGCCACGTTCCAACACCATCCGTACAGGGAACACCCCTTTAGGGTTTAAGCTCCAGAATACGGTGTTACCATTCAAAGGAATGTAGTAGAAATCGTTCTTTAATGTTTAACTTGGGAATGGGGAATAGATGTTCAATATTGAACAACTGTTAAGTGAACTAGAATATTGCTGGTCACATTCCAAAGCTGTAGAAATAATAAGAAAATCAACCCCTTTCTTGTGAGAAGCAGGGAGCGGTGGGATGTTTAATAAGAAAACAAGGAGTTCGAAGTTGGACGGGTCTAGGGTCAAACCCAAGCTCCACCACTTATCAGCCGAATGTCATGTGGAAAAATTTTTAAACCTGAGTATAGTTTTCTTTCTGTAAAATAGGGATGAAATGCTTATCTTTCAGAGTTGTTGGAAATATTAAGCTAAAAAGTGCACGTAAGTCACTGGACACTTAAGTGGTCAACAAAGGAAAGATATTTAAATAATATGTTGCCATCTACACAATGCTGTCATGTATGACTCAATAGCAATTTTAAAAGCATATTGGAAACACCAAGTAAACTGGTCATTTTGCATATTTGGCACGGTGCTCCAAGGGCCCCCTATCACAGGACCCCGCTGTGTGTTGGACTTTATACTAGCCCAGGGAAAGTTCCCAGCCACCTCCACATGCCCAAAGGACTTCAGAGGAAATAACGAGTTCCCATGAGCTACGGCTGGCATTTCAGGAAAAGGCCAACAAAGAGCTTTCTCTGTACAGGCCTGCACAGACCTCTGAAAGGTCAAGGGCCACTGCCTTGGTCTGGAATTAAGTCTGCCCAGGTGTTAACTCATGTCCAGCCGGAGCTCAGATTCTTTGCCCCGCATTTGTCTGGATAATTAAAAATAAGCAAAATGAATTGCACGTTTTACTCAGATTGTCTCAGTACGTTCAGGTGACTAGAACAAAATGCCATAGACTGGGTGGCTTATACACAACAAACACTTATTTTTCACAGCTCTGGAGACTGGAAGTTCAAGATCACAGTGCTGGCAGAATCGGTCTGCTGAGGGCCCTCCTCCTAGACAGCTGTCTTTTCTTTGTACTCTCACATAATGTAAGGGGCAAGGGAACTCTCAGAGCCTTTTTGGAAAAAAGAAAGGCACTAATAATATTCATCTCCCAAAGGCCCCGCCTCCTAACACCATCGCCCTTGGGGGACAGGATTTCAACATACAAATCTGTGGGGGAGCCCTGGCTGGTGTAGCTCAGTGGATTGAGCTCGGGCCTGCGAACCAAAGGGTTGTGACTCGGTTCCCAATCAGGGCACATGCTTGGGTTGCAGGTCAGGTCCCCAGTGGGGGGCATGCAAGAGGCAACCACACATTGATGTTTCTCTCCCTCTCTCTCCTGCCCTTCCCCTCTCTCTAAAAATAAATAAATAAACTAAAAAAAAAACAAATTTGGGGGGATACAAACATTCAGACCATAGCACCAATGAAATTTTCTCATGGAAACCAGAGGTCAGCTGGGGCTTCCCTGCTCCTCTGAGATCTGAGAAAGCCTGGCTCAAATCTCTTCATCCTGTAGTGTGAGAAAGCCCAAGGCCTTTGCTGAGGTGTTTGCACCTCTTTGGGACTTTGGTTCCCACAGTGGCCTCACCCTCTGGCTCCTGAGCTGCCATCTTTTTGACTCCAGCCTGTGGCTGTGTCACCATCTACATACACACACACAGAGATGCACACGCACACGATGTATTTAGTTGACTTCACTGAGATTTGGGGGACACTAGGATGGCATTCACAGGCCAGGACCCCTCCTCCTCCTGCCTTCACACTGGAATCCTCTTTCCTCTCCCGCCCCCTCTTCTGCCAGCCGTGTGTCAGGCCTTGCCTTTCTCAGCCGAGCCATCTAACCAACGTCTGCTGTAGCGGCAGCACTGTGTGTGCTTTCCGTCCGTGCAGCACAGATGAACAGCGACGAATACAATTTATTCTCACTTTATTAAATGCAATATAAATATCTTTGAGGAATCTCATTGAGAAAAGGAATCTTTGCTGGCAGAGGTATAGGCAGCGTTCATCAAGAGCAGTGGTTCTAGAAGTACGGCCCCTACACCAGGTGCAAGGGGGTCACCTGGGAACTTGTTAGAAACCCACTCTCTTGGGTCCCACACCAGTCCCCCAGAAGCAGAAACTCGGAGGGTGGGACCCAGCAAGTTCTGTTTTCGCTAGCCCTCCGGGTCACTCTCACACACACTGATGTTCAAGGAGCACAGATCTGGAAGGAGGACTTTGGCTGTAACTCCATGGCGGTTCCACAGCAAGTGCCTGTAAGGACCAGGTAGTCATACAAAGGGGATGAGGCAGAAGGGCGTGTGACAGAGAACATGAGGAACCTGTGACTGATTTTTGCCCCATGAAAAGAAAGATCCAGCATGCTCAATTTTTCTAGATTTTTAAGAGAAAACAGAAATTTGAATTTTTTTTTAGGTGCAATCTCCAGATGTTTAACCATGAGCAGCCAAGTCAGTTTGTCCCTCCAGGTTATTGCAAACGCTCCCAGACACTGCCTGCATCATTGCCCTACTTAAAAGGAAAATCACCAGCTTCCAAACCAGGCTCCTGGGTCTGCTGCTCTCAGTTCGACTTTTAAAGCACACTCAGGAATGGGGAAGGAAAAAGAAATGGAGGCTCTCGTTTAACACGGAGTTTGTGCCAAACATTAGAATGGCTTTTTAAGTTAATGCAGGGCTATAGAACCTATAAAAAGGCAGTGAAATGGCAGTCGAACCGATGTGAGATATTGTTTCCGGGCAGCCTTTTTATTCCTGTCTGCATTTTCTCAGAGTCACCAGGGGATCCATCTCTCTCACCGCATCATGTTTAAAGCTGGGCCTATAGAATATATGCAGTGCTCTGCCGTTGCCACGGCAACCATTATCTTCTCTTAATTCCATTTCCAAAAATAAAGTGCCCTTTCTCAAAGTATCTATTTCCGTTTCTTATTTAAATCTCACTTTCTGCAGAGGCTCCGTCTCTCTTTGACCTGAACGTTACTTCTGTTTTGCTTAAGAAGAGACAGTGATGTACATTCGGGCCCTGCCCGCACGAGTCAGATTAGGAGACTAATGAGAGCACCAGACACGGGGGGCTACAGAACAACCCCAGTGATTCCATAGAAGGGGGTCACAGTCACATTCCCATGGCACACAGATGCCACTTGGAGCAGTGTTTCTCTGCTGCCCATTATTTCATCTGCTGTTTCCAAAGAACTGTATTTCCACTACATAAAAGAACAGTCAGACAGACAAAGAGATGGACTGAAGGCCCAAAGCCCAGTGCTCTGAGGAGGGATGGAGCCTTGGGCCCTCGCTCCTTTGATCCATAACTAGACAGTCCCCCACATCCCTATTCCTTGTCCTTGTTGCAGGCTTTCCTCTGCCTGCAGAGAGATCTTGATGATCCGCTTCTGAAGCGTTAGAGGAGGTGGGGAGAAAGAAAGTGACGAGCATTAGCCCACACTCTGCAGCCTTTGTAGATCAAAGACCAGGCCTTGATCAAGACATCCACTAAAAGTGATTGCTTGGGACTTCTGAACCAAAAGGCAATCACTCTGCAACCTGTCCTTTCTGGGGCCAGCTACCATGCTGAGATGCTACAAAAATGCCATAAAGATTGGGTCTTGTCAGGATATAAGATGAAAAAAATCTGCCCAAGATGAAATAAGTCCAATAGGCGTGGTCCCTGCCTTCTAAGGTAATAGATGGCTGTGGAGCCAAGAGCCCATCCCCAAAGTAGGCCACACTCATGTGTCCAAGCAAATGACTTTCCTAAAGTCACAGAGGTTCCCCTGGCTCTCAGGAGAATGTGTGCTTGGAGTTCCCGCCACTTGTGGGCAAGACATCCACATTCCTGCCTCCCCACCCCCACCGCGGCCAGCCTGCTCCTTGACAATCAAGCTTCTCTGTTAAGTCTGTGATGATGGAAAAAGTGTTTGCTTCCTGCCAAGCTAAATGGCCAAGGCAAGAATGGGAAGTGGGACTTTGGCTCATTCACACCATAAAGAGCTTGTGTTTTGGGACACAGTGTGTCTAATGTTTTTTTTTTTTTAATTTGCCCATTGTAGATAATACAAGATTAGGTGAAATCATTCTTTTCTTTCTCTTCCTCTTGCAATTTCCAGGGCTAGTTCTGGCCAACATTGTAGAGTGCCAACAATGTGATCTACTATAATGTTGTTCCCTTGGATGGTGGCCCTTTGACACAGCTAATCTGGAGCCTGGGCTCTGTGGTCTCTTTACTGGGGGGACGTCACCTGCTATGGCCCCAACTAGGTGCCACAGCTGGTGGTGAATGTGATGGGTAAGCCTCTAGGGGCTGAAAATGATGATCAAGAATTGGCCTTCTGTGGTTGAAAGAAGGTGAAGGGATTAGTCAAACCACATATACGCATGACCCATGGACATGGACAACGGTGTAGGGATTGTGAGAATGGAGGCAGACTGGGTCTGGGGGGCAAAGAGGGAAAATTGGGGCAACTGTGATAGCATAAGCAATAAAATATTTCAAAAGAAAAATAAAAAAAGATTAAACTGTGTTTAAAATCTTTAAAAAAGGGATTCTTCTAGACTAGCCTGCAGCCATGAAGTCCAGGACAACAACTGGGGTCCTAAATCATATCTTCAGATGGACAAGCTGTTCACAGCTGAGAGGACTGACCTAGGGTGAGAGGCAATGGACAGGCCACTGGGAAACCAAGTCTGGGGTGGGGACTGCCCTGGCAGAGGGGGAGGCACCTGCACAGAGGGAAGGAAGGTGCCTGGCTCTGACCACTTCCCCATGACTCTCGTGGTCTGATCCCTAGACATTCAATCTCATGCCTTTCTCTAAGGCCTCATCATAGGCTTAGTAATCTTGGCAATGTCAACACTTGACCCAAAGTATGGAAAGCAAGGACTCAAACAGATGTTTGTACACCCATATTCACAGCAGCATTAGTTGCAATTGTCAACAGGTAAAGCAACCCAGGTGCCCCCTGACAGATGAATGCATAAACAAAATGCGCTATATGCATTCATGGGCTGCTACTCAGCCTTACAGAATTCTAGAAGGAAATTCTAACACATGCTACAACATGGATGAACCTTGAAGACACCATGCTAGGTGAAATAAGCCAGTCGTGAAAAGACAAGTTTTGTATGATTCCACTTCTATGAGGCACTTAGAGTAGTCGAAATCACAAAAGACAGAGAGTAGAATGGTGGGCGCCAGGGGCTGGGGGAAGTGGAGTGCAAAGAGTTATTATTTAATGGGTGCAGAGTTTCACCCTGGCTGGTGTAGCTCAGTGGATTGAGTGCGGGCTGTGAACCAGGCATCGCAGGTTCGATTCCCAGTCAGGGCACATGCCTAGGTTGCAGGCCATGTCTCCCAGCAACCACACATTGATGTTTCTCTCTCTCTCTCTCTCCCCCTTCCCTCTCTAAAAATAAATAAATAAAATCTTTTAAAAAAAAGATGTATTTCCAAAAAAAAAATGGGTGCAGAGTTTCCATTTTACAAAATAACAGAGTTCTAACTATTGGTTCCACAGCAGTGTGAATGTATATAAGTACTGAATTGCACACTTAAAAATGGCTAAGAGGGTAAGTTTTATGTTAGGTGTATTTTACTACAATAAAAGCAAACCCCCAAAGAAAACAGAAGCACGTGTGAAATGATTCCCTGTTCCTTCTCCAGCTACTTCACTGACACGAATTGAAGCCGTAGGTCCTGACGCCAGAGCTGCTATCCATAAACGCAGTTATGGACCCTGGGAAGCTCAGAAAAACTTCTAAACTTAATTCTTTTCATGGGTATATGGGGAGTCAATAATGGTGACTCTGGAGGGTCACATGAAACAGGTTTTGTGAATTAAAATGGGAACCACATAAGGGATGATAAGGGATCATGAAGCCATTATATCCCACATGACACATAAGATAAAATGTAGCATCTATTAAGGACTCAAATGTCGGGGATGAATGAATGAATGAAGAAATGTGTCCTAGTCAGCAACTGACCCACTTTGTGGAGAGAGAACAGTGAGTCAGTGCAACTGGCCTTCAGGCCCCACCACCAATTTGGGTAAGTCCTTACCCTCTAAGCCCTCAGTGCTGTCATTTGCCCCTTCCCAGAAAAACAGGTGCAGTTTTACACTCAGATGTTGATTCACAGATATCTTGCAGGGGTAGCTGCACTTTTACAAAGAACGTTGGGGAGAACAGAGCGCTTACCCAAAAGAATACATATCAGTGATGGAAGTCAAGGCATTAGCAATAGGACAATATAGGTGACCTGGGCTGGTGACATAAGGAAGGGAGGGTGACTTAGCAATCTTTTGGTCATGCATGCAGGTCAATGTCAGGTCTACCACCAAGGTCTGCCAATGGGAAGTTGGCGGAAAAAAAAACGAAGTTCTCATCTTTATAGTCATGCTGCCATCTGGGTGATAAGCAGCACAACTCAGTGTTAAAAACAAGGACACAGGAACCTAATTAACTGGATTCGAACTCTGGCTCTGCCACTTAGTGCTGTGTGGCCCACACGTATCACTTTAACCCCTCTGTGCTTACGTTTCAACTTTAAAAGGAAGATGATAGTAATCGCCCCAGTCTCTTAGGTCTTTTGTAGGGATTAAATGAGTGTTTATTCATAAAGTGGGTACTTAGAGAGTGCTTGGCACATAGAAAACACTCTGTAAACATTTGTTAAGTGAAGCCCAGAAAACACTTCACCCCCAAATCTGTTCCCTGGTTTCTGCATTCAATCTTCTCCTCCCCATTCCTTCCATCATCCTAATTTCCTGCGTGGCAAGTGTGCCTTCTCCCCACCCATTCCCCGACCGCAAGCAGAAGTCTTTTAGGCAAGATTCCTGGGTGCTAATAAAGTTGACTTTTCAGACCTCATTTTCCAGTTAGTTGCCTAATTTAGAGGCCCTGTCAATTTGCATTTCCTAGAAATAATGCGATACCACTTCAAAGCTACTTGGAACCATGCCCCGCAGCCCAGAGCTCTGAATCTTCCAAAGTGAGTTGGAACAATTGTGAATTATGCCACAGCATGAAACTTCTCCCTGGCCGGTTCTCTTATGATCACCGGACAAGGACACTTTTGGAGTTAACTACAAACAGATGACCCAAAATGCGCCATTTTCTACCCACAGATAAAAGTTGAGTGAAACTTTCATCACAATGAATCGGGTTATTCTGTTGCTGCTGCTGCTCTTGTTCATTATTTTTTTCTCCCACCTCTTTCTTAGTTTTACAGATCCCTGTTTGAGTTTTAGATAAAATGTAACGCATAAATGCAACCTGCACTCATATTTTTTAAAAGAACATCACAAGCCACCTAGAAGCCCCATAATGATCCCCTGTAGTCACCACTCCCCCACCTCCTAACCTGAACCTTACTTCTAAGTTTGTTTTAATACTTCATGTGAGTGGAACCTTACAGAATGTAGGGTTCTGCATCTGTTTTCACTGGACATTAGTTTTGCGAGGTTCACCTGTAGGAGACCATTCTGTGTGGCGTGGGCCCAGCTCCCACTCGGAGATGCACAGGACCCACGCCCCTGGATCGGTTCTCCCGTGGGGAATCAGGCCTGCGTTAGGCCGCTTTGAATCTTGCTCTTGCTAAAAAACTCCCTCACCCTGAATTGAGGACATTTACTGCAAAGTAACTTCCTAAAATCCATGCTAAACCTTCCAAGGATGAGTGTAACTAGTTCAACCACTTTTGCCTTTTCATTTTCAAATATCCCTCTTCTGTGATATGGTTAGCGGCACTGACTCCTTTGTTTTCTGTAAAAGGTAACTACCTAAAGCAAATGGGTGCATAGTAAATGAGAACCATCATGTAATGTGCTGAGAAACCCAACAAAGGCTGGTCATGACAAGGGCCAAGGCTTTTGCTCCCCTTGAGAGAAAAGCCATGCTGTCCCTTTTCCTCCACCAGACTCGGTAGTCTGTGTGAATGTCTCATTTCATCCATAATGACACGGACACTGCAGGCCGGTGTCTGCATCATCCACCCATTTGACTGTTGCGTGAAACTGTAGTTTGCTCAGTCTCACTGCTGTGTAGTATTCCACTGTGTGACTATAACATCATTGATTCGTGCATGCCATCGGATGGACGTTTGTATAGTTTCCAGCCTGGAGCCTTAGTGCTGTGAGGAGCTTTCTGATCTTCTGGTAAATGTGTCTAATCGATCTTGTTTTGTATCGCTGTTTTTTCTCCCTTCTTTTCTCACAAGTCTCTCGCCCCTTGGCACAGTGAGGCGGGGCAACCCAGAGTGGGTGGAGGGTATGAAAGGGAAGGAAGGGGAATCCTAACTGCCTGACTTTAGCCCCTACTTACTTTTCTCCCCAACCACTGTCCCCCACCCCCTTTCTCCTACCTGGGCTCTTCCCTACTCCCGCCATTGACTGCCTTCCTGGGGATATGCTTGCCTGTGATGTCCCCTCAAAGTTCCGACTCCTGTGCTGAAATGCTGCCACATCCTCCTTCACCCACCTGCAGGTCAGAGTTCCTGGGACCTCAGGTGAGCCCTCTGAATGAGGACTGCTAACCCCCACTGACAGCCCTGGCTGTCCCAGTTTTCATTATATGCCATGACTCACCTGCTCTACCAAACTTCCTTCTGTCCCTCTGAGCTATGTCTTCTGGGCTTCTGTCACCCCAGGACAATTGTCTGAACCATTTTCAGTAGTTACCAGTGTGGGATTCGAGGGCAGGAAACCTAGACTTGAACTTCGGTGTGCTAGCTGTGTGATTAACGAGTGATTTCATCTGTCTGCATCTCACTCTCCTCCTCTGTAGTAATAGTCATACTAGACACTGAACCCATAATAGATTCTGAGTTAAATGAGATAATGCATTTATTATTCTGGTAGTTATTGGTATGTGTCTCTGGATTATGTATGCCACTTTTTGCCTTCTAAAGAGAAGTTGCTTTGTTATGTTTTTTAAAACATTCTACTAAGTCAACCAGTTCTTATAAAAAAATTACTTTGAAGAATGCCACCTAGAAGAAATCACAAAGCGTGATTCCTTTGCCATTTTTTGAATACACTGTAAAGATAGAGGGGTTTGGAACTCTATACTGCTATGTTATAAAAGAGACAGGATAATAATTTCTATGTACATATGTCTACCTCTTCATTGTAGAAAAATCAAAGAAATATACAGAGATAGGCTTCAAAGAAAGATATCAAAAGGGTATTTCCCTCTGGATGTTGGTATTCTGGGTGGCTTTTATGGTATCCCTTATATTTTTCTGTAGCCTCTGATCTACAATATATAGATACATACTGACATGTATGTGTGTGTGTGTACACAGACACTTTTGTGTACATACAATTATAATCAGAATTTTTACTTTTTAAAGTATATTTTATTCATTATGCTATTACAAGTTGTCCCATTTTTTCTCACCTTTATTCCCCTCTTCCCTGCACCCCCTCCCACCAGCATTCCCCCCACCTTAGTTCATGGCCATGGGTCATACCTATAAGTTCTTTGGCTTTTCCATTTCCTATACTATTCTTAACCTCCCTCCATCTACTTGTATCGACCATTTATGCTTCTTATTCCTTGTACATTTCCCCTTACTCTCCTTCCTCCCCTTTCCTACCAATAACCCTCCATGTGACCTCTATTTCTGTGATTCTGTTCCTGTTCTAGTTGTTTGCTAGTTTATTTTTGGTTTTGTTTTTTATTTTGATTCGGTTGTTGATAGTTGTGAGTTTGTTGTCATTTTACTGTTCATATTCTTGATCTTCTTATTTTTCTTAGATAAGTCCCTCTAACATTTCATATAATGAGGGCTTGGTGATGATGAACTCCTTTAACTTGACCTTATCTGAGAAGCACTTTATCTGCCCTTCCATTCTAAATGATAGCTTTGCTGGATAAAGTAATCTTGGATGTAGGTCCTTGCCCTTCATGACTTGGAATACTTCTTTCCAGCCCCATCTTGTCTGCAAGGTTTATTATGAGAAATCAGCTGATAGTCTTATGGCAACTCCTTTGTAGGTAACTCTCTCCTTTCCTCTTCCTGCTTTTAAGATTCTCTCCTTATCTTTAATCTTGGGTAATGTAATTATGATGTGCCTTGGTGTGTGGTTCCTTGGGTCCAACTTCTTTGGGACTCTCTGAGCTTCCTAGAAGTCTATTTCAAAGGAAATTGCCAGACTGGAGAAGTTCTCCTTCATTATTTTTTCAAATAAATTTTCAATTTCTTGCTCTTCCTCTTCTCCTTCTGACACCCCTGTGATTTGGATGTTGGAATGTTTAAAGTTGTCCTGGAGGTTCCTAAGCCTCCCCTTATTTTTTAGAATTCTTGTTTTTTCATTCTGTTCCAACTGAGTGTTTATTTCTTCCTTCTGGTCCAAATCATTGATTCAAGTCCTGGTTTCCTTCCCTTCACTATTGGTTCCCTGTACATTTTTCTTTATTTCACTTTGCATAGCCTTCACTTCTTCCTCTATTTTGTGACCATACTGAACCATTTCTGTGAGCATCCTGATTAACAGTTTTGAACTCTGCATCTGATAGATTGGCTATCTCTTCATTGCTTAGTTCTATTTTGGGGGGTTTTGATCTGCTCTTTCATTTGGGCCATATCACCATGACAGAGCAACCCACGTTGCTGCATCATGGTACTGTATGTGGTGGAGGGGTCCAAGAGAAAACAATGATGCTTGCTTGGCTCTTCAGTCACTTCCTCCACTACCCAGAAGCAAATTGGGCCTTTCCAGTGCTGATTCCTGGGTGGGTGGGTTTGTGTGGGTCTCTCCAGTGAACTCTCTCGTGAGGCTGGTACTTTCTCTCGCTGACTCAACACCCACAAGTTTTTTTCAGCCAGAGGTTTTGAGTCTTTATTTCTCTACACTGGAACCCAGGATGCATGATCTGTCTCGCTCCCCAGTTGTTCCTCCCAGTTTATCCACATGCAAATGTGGGACTGCCGGTTCCACCAGCCACTGCCTTGCCACACATCCTCTCAGTCCAGCTGCCAGTCTCTGCCCCTCCTCCCAGTCTGGCTGAATGTTTCTTCTGTAACTCCTTGGTTGTCGGACTTCTATACAGTTTGACTTTCTGGCAGTTCTGGTTGTTTTTTGTTTTTAAACTTGTTGTTGTCCTTCCTTTGGTTGCATGAGGAGGCAAAGTGTATCTACCTATGCCTGCACCTTGGCTGGAAGTCCTTACAATCAGAATTTTTAAATAAGCCTACATTGGGCAAAGGAAAAGAATTCAATGTAATGGGCTGGTTATCTCAGGAAATGGTTTAATGTTGGCTTTCTGGGTTTCATTCACTTTTTTCTGTGCAAAACCCCCTCGGGTTGTTGTCATGTGATGGGGGCAAAGAGGAGTGCGGTTGACACCCAGGCGACTTTAGCACTTCTTGGTACTTGCAACATGTTGACAGTAAGGGCATGAATGTAGCAAGGCCATGGCGGCCAGGGATACTAGTCTGGGTTACACCACCAGCCAAGCTGCCGAGGGCAGCAGAGGTGGTGGCTGAGGATGAAAGAAACTGGGGTGGATGGAGGGGAGACGATGAGTGTCTGTGTGACTCTGAGACCAGCTACAGCAGCAGGAGCTCTAGCTTGTCTCGCTAACCTTCTACTGCATTTCACCCTGGAGAGTGGCCCACAGGACTGTGACAGTCACTGTGATGCATCACCTAGGTCCCCTTTCAGGAAGGGCTTGTTGCCCAGCTTCTGGGAGTTGGGTTCATGACTGCCTTCAGCTGTCAGCCCTTCGGGGCAGAGAAGTGACAGAACCAAATGTGTGACTTAGAAGGATTTCTATGACAGCTGTTAAAAGGCATGATCTAGCCCTGGTCAGCTTGGTTCAGTTGGTTGAGCATCATCCCACAAAGTTGTCAGTTCAATCCCCAGTCAGGATACATGCCTGGGCTGCAGGCCTGATCCTTGGTTGGGGCACATGTGAGAGGCAAGTGATAGATTTTGCTCTCTCACATTGATGTTTCTCTCCCTCTCTTTCTCCTCCCTTCCCTTCTCTCTAAATAAACAAATAATATATTTTTTTAAAAGGAATGATCTAGGCCCACCCACATCCACATGGAGAGATATATCAAAATCTTGACTATAAAAATCAAGATGTAGAGACATATATAAAGAATGTAACCATTTATATAAACCTCAGAACACATACCAAACATAACCACATATTGTGTGTGCATACATATATATCAAGATATACAAAAAGAACTCAATAGATACACTCGGGTTCATTTTGTAAACCTTCACATACATGCAAATATTTTGAGTTAGTCAGCTTTTGCTGTGTAACAGATAGCCCTTATATCTGAGTGGATTACAATAACAAATATTTATATTTTACCCACATTACACAAGGGCTGAAGGTTGGGCAGAAGCCCTGCAGGTTGGCTCAACTTTGCCAGGTTCTGTTTGACCATGGTGAGTTTCTGTCCTGCCTCCAGGGAGAACAGAATGAGGGGCAACAAATTATTGTGACCAAATAACCAAATCTACCATGCACACCAAACTTATGATGATGATCACCTCTGGTGGAGCAGGAAGAGTAATGAAGAGAGGAATTAGTGAATAAAAGGGGTATTATCTCGTACTGTGATATAACTTTATAAAAGACAATGCAAATATGACAATTCGGGATGATGGAAATATAGGCGCTTGCTTAATTATCCTTGATACTTAGCTTTCCATTTTTGCAGAAATAATCAATTGATAAGAGATAAGATTAAAGATGGAGTTGGAAGGGAGTAGTTAGGAGACAGAATTCCAGGTAAAAGGATAAAGACCTGAACTATGATGCTAAGAATAGAAATAACATAATGGACTTATTCAAAAGCTAGAGTTGCCCAGACTTGATGATCAGTTAAATGTGAAGGGCGAGAGAGAGAGAGAGGTGAGTGAAGAACACCTACGTAGATAAACCCCTAATGACTGCAGGGATCCCAGGGCAGGTGCCTGGGGGAAGGAGCCAGCATTCTCCCAGCCAGAGAACGGAGGTGGAGCCAGTCACGCAGCGGGTGGGCCAGCAGGAGGTGATACCTGTTATTTCAAGCCTTGATTGATAACTCTGAATCCTATTACTATTTTACTTCTTTCCTGTTGACTTATTTGTCCCTTTGCTTGTTCTTTCTCACTACTGGGTTGCAAACCAGAAGCGCATACACATAGCTTAGGTATTTCTGTTGTAACAAGCCTGTCCCTTGAGGGTCTGGGTTCTACGAAGGAATCACATAAGTTGGTTAGATAATAGGTTGCCCTGAAGAAGGAAGCGAACCCAGTGAAAATGCAGTGACTGCCCAACACACATTCATTGCAGACTTCTCTCTTTAATTGAATTTTCTTTTGTTAAATCTGCTTTTTACATTATTTTTATTGCATTTTCCATTACCATTTATGCCCCCAATACGCTCTTCCACTTTCACCCACCCCCCTCCTCCCTACTGCAGACTTAACTTTGCTTGGAAGACTCATTTACGTTTATTAAGGACATGTACGTATTTGTTTAACGCGAACCTGGAGCTTTCTCCAGACTCCTCCATGGTAGGATGCTAGACAGCAAACAAGCCTTATAATTTAGAGTCTCGGTCCCTGTGACTTTGCTTGATTTGGGATTCACATCTGAAGCCACCACCCATTCCTCTCTGTCATTTTACCTCACCTTCAGCCATTCATCCACACTCCTGGGATTTCCCAAAGGAAGTTGTTAACCAAGCCAATCAATATTTATTCTCCAATTTTTTTAAAAGAAAAAACTCTCCAAATTTTCACCTGATAAAATAAGGAGCAAAAGAAAACAAGTAACTGCAGCTTGCTCTGTGTATAGAAAGAGATCCTGAGCTCCAAAAGGACCACTTTTTCTGCGTAAAAGCCAGCCTGACATTGCATCTGGCCGTGTCTTACTCCCTCCTCACTCAGCTGTCCTTGAGGAAGAGACTGGAAGCCAATAGCTAATTCCCTCCTGCCCCTGCAAAATTCTACCCCATTCCACAACCCATCTCCACTGTCACTTACATCTTTAGCCCGCCTTGCCAGCAGTGAAGTGTTGTAATCTTATTCCATTTAAAAGCAGTGCTGGAACAAGGGTGGTACTGATATTACCTGGAACGAGCCGGCTGCCTTCCATCCCAACAGTACGAACAGAGAATGTAACAGAAGTGCTGGGCTTGGAGATCCAGTGTCTCCCTTCCATTTTCCAGTTATGAGCAAATCACGTAATATATCAGAGGCTCAATAACCCCACCTATAAATGAGAAGAGTAATAAACACAATGTAAATATTTTATGAAGATCAAGTGAAATAAAGTAGGTGAAAGCGCTAATGTTTGTTGGAGCAGAGCTTCTCCGATGTTGAAGTGGAAATCGCCAAAACACGGGAACAAAACACAGATTCTGATTCTGCGGGTCAGGGGTAGAGGCCAAGATCCTGAATTTCTTCTCCCGGGCTCCCAGGTCCTGCCAAGCTGTTGCTTCATGGACCACAACTTGAGTGACAAGCTGTTTGCTGTGCTGTCCATGATGGTAGCCACGGGCCACATATGGCCATTTAGAATGGAATTAGTTTAAATTTAATTTAATTTAAAATCCAGTTAATTACAGTAGCCACATTTCACGTGCTCCATAGCCACCTGTGGCCAGTGGCTGTTGTATTGAATAGGGCATTTATGGAACACCTCCATCGCTGCAGAAAGTTCTCCTGGACCGTGCTGTTATAGATGTTAGAAAGCCATCGCCAACACTCAAGCAGTGTGTACTGAACACCTTCCATGAGCCAGATAATCTCGTAGGCAGTCATGATATAGCAATGAACAAAACAGACAAAATTCTCGCTCTCCTGGAGCGTACCTTCTAGTAATTATTGATTTGACAAAATAAGAGATTGTTACTAGTTGGACATGGACGCGGCTGTTCCCTTTGAGTAGACTCCAGCTCCACCCTGCCACAGTCTCCCAGCTCACTGTGTCCTCCCAAAGCGCAGCCATTCTGGGGACTCAGAAGAAGTTCTGGGTACAGCAGCCCCTGGGCAAGCTTCTCCTCAGTGCTATTTTCTCTTTCTTTTAGAAAAAAAAATACATGTCAGGGATTGTGGCTAGAGCCCCAAGACTGCAGTGGGCAATGCCTCAGAGGAGAGACTCCCACCTCCACCCCTGTTGCTTTTTTGCTTCCATTTTCTGTTTTTCTGAAGGTTGACCTTGACGTTGAGTGAAGCCTTTTTTGCTGTGGATCAAAGTCCTGGAAGAGGAGAGGAAGTGAGAGGAGGAGAGGCTCTCACTATGATCTATCCTATGGTTTCAATGGGGCCTGGGCTCATCCCCTCACGCCAGCGCTGCGTGTTAGGTTCTGCCCCAGTGCCCTGCACCCTAAGGCTTCCATGGAGGGGCCAGGAAGATGGAAGCTGCTTCTGGGGAGGAGGGGCTGCCACTGGCTGGGGCGACAGGGAGAAAAGGGAAAGAAGCACCTCTGAGGGGGCAGCATCTGTGGATGACGCTTCCCTGTCCCCTTGGCCCTCAACTCCCTCTCCTGCTCCTTTATTCCATTTGGATCAACTGTGGGCTCTTCCTCTCCTAATTATAATATACGAGGGCCAATTTTTCAGTGAAGTGGCACCTCAATTGAGCCTGCACTTGTTTCACACTGCAGTTTGGTTTTTAATAGCTTGATTAACTAAGACAGCCAACTCAGGTGAATCACCTTGCTTGTAAGGAGGTATTTAGAGCTGCAGTGAGGGGGGATGGGGAAGTTTTCATAAGATAGAATCAGATGTAGCATGGCACCCAGAAATTTCGAGTCGGATATGCTGAGTTTCAGAACATGGAGCAGGGATCCCAGATGAACCCTGTGTCTGGTGGGGAGGAATGCCAGAACTCTGCAGGAGGGATCCTGGTCTGGAAAAGGGCTCATTCTGAAGGAACAAAAGAAGACTGGATCATCAGCCTGGCCCAACAGCCTGACCCCACCAACAGAGGGAGGATGACTTACATGCTATTGTTCCCTGATTCAGCCCACTGGCACCCCAACCCGTTGGTCCAGCATCTCCTCCACTGTCCCTCCCCTCTCCATGTCCAGGCTTAGATCCAACAGTGCATCATCGCCATCGCCCCCTTGCCTTTGTCATTCTCTTTCTCCATTGTACTCTCCTTGCAGAACCCCAGCCCTCTCCCTGTTCTGCTGCTGCTCCCAGACCACTGCATGTGGCTGGAGAAAAGTTCAATGCCATGCTGGCTGTTCTCACATTCAATTTCTCATTGAGTCCCAAGGGGCTCTGACTGCTGGTTGGCAATCCTGTCTTGCACTCCCCTGAATAATCACTTCACACTTTGTCCTCTTTCCTCAGACCTCCAGTTTCTCCTCACTCCCAGCTGCGGATACCCTTATTGACTTCCCTGAAACCGTAGAAGAAATTAGAAGCAAAAGTCACGTGTTCCCACTGATGCATCTACTGAGGTGGCAATGCCTGGGCCTCTATGCTCTGTTTTCCCTCCTGTTACCATGGACAGAGCCATCTGCACTTCGTCTAAAGCCAAACCTTTCACGAGAACACTTCCCCTCCTGCCGCCTGCAATGGCCCCTCTCCTTCCTGCATCACCAAGTCTCTCCCTGCCCCCTGGATCACCCCATCAGGTTACAAACACGATGGAATACAAACGAAGCAAAATATAGAAATAAAAACCTCCCTTGACCTCATATCTCAAACCAGACACTGCCCATTTTTCTCCCTTTTACAGAAGCATTCCTTGAAGGGGTTCTTTTCTCTCACTGGTTCTATTGCCTCTCTTCCTAGTCTTCCTTGATCCCCCGCAAGTCAGATAGATTTTCATCCTTGTCACTTTAGTGAAAGAGTTCTGAGTGCAGTGGTAAAGGGCTCACTCTACACTGCTGAGCCCATTCCTTCTTGAAACACGTGTGCCACAGGGCTTCCAGCACACCACTCCCTCTCTTGGCTTCCATCCTACTCAGTGGCCACTCTTCGGGCTCCTTTTGCTGCAGCCTCATGATTTCCCCAGTCTCCAATGTTGGAGGGCCCCGTCACCAGACATCTTTCCTTCTCTATCTACATTTACTGCCTAGATAATCTCATCCAGTGTAGTGGCTTTAAATGCCATCTGTTCACTGATGATTCCCAAATGGTCCATCCTAAACCCCAACTCTTTTATCCAGCTGCCTCTTCAACATCTCCATTTGGATCACCAATGGGAATGTCAAGCTTAATTTCAACTCTTGGTTTCTTCCCTCCATCAAATATCTCAATTGCTCAGACCAAAAAGACAGGGAGGCCTGTGTAACTCCTTTCTCTGTCTCACACTCTATATGCAATCCATCAGCAAATGCCTGGCACCTCCACTTCTGAAATCTATCCGGGGTGTGCTCTGTCCTCCCTGACTCCACCGCTACCACCCGGATCCAGGCCACCTCCATCTCTCACCAGTATCCTGTGATGCAGTCTACACTCTGATTCCCCTCTTGGCTCCTGACAGCCAGGATGAGACTCTAAAGGTCATGCCATTCCTCCTAGCAGAACCCTCAGATCGCTTTTCACCTCCAACGCCCTGCCCGATCTGGCCCCTGAAGCCTCCCTGCCCTCACCTTGTTCCCCTCCTGCTCCAAGGTCAGCTCAGGTTGCCATGACAAAATACCACGGACTGTGCAGCTTGAATAACAGGCATTTATTTTCTCATTGTTCTGGAGGCTAGGAGTCCAAGGTCAAGTTCTCAGCAGGTCTGGTTTCTTCGGAGGCCTCTTTCCTTGGCTTATACACAGCCACCTTCTCTCTGTGTCTTCACATGGCCGTCTCTCTGTGCACATGCATGTCTGTATCCAAATTATAAGGACATGAGTCCTATTGGATTAGGGCCCACCCTAATTCATTCATTGATAGCCCTGTCTTTTCTTCTAAACAGCCAAGTAATTTTGACCCACTTAATATTTCTATGCCTTAGTTGCCTTTCCTCTAACATGAAGCAGTTGGACTGAAATCATTAGACTTCAGCTTTTTACCACAGCTCACATTAAGCAATATATCTTTTTTTTATTTTATTTATTTATTAGAGAGGGAAGGGAGGGAGAAAGAGAGAGAGAGAGAAACATCAATGTGCAGTTGCTGGGGGCCATGGCCTGCAACCCAGGCATGTGCCCTGACTGGGAATCGAACCTGCGATGCTTTGGTTCGCAGCCCGCGCTCAATCCACTGAGCTATGCCAGCCAGGGCTGCAATATATCTTATATCACTACTGAATACTTAGACCTGCATGTGTAAGTAACTAGCACCACAGTTTCATAAAGTGAGACCCCTGAGAACAACAATGAACTCTGATTTTTTTCCTCTTTGTTATATTTTTAATGCTGTTGGTAATTATTATGGGCTGAAAGTGTGTGTCCCCCTAAAATTCATAGGTTGAAATCCTAACCCCCAATGTGATGGCATTTGGAGGTGGGGCTGTCTGGGAGAGGATTAGGTCACGTAGATGAAGTCCTGTGAACACAACTAGTGCCTCTGTGAGAAAGACCTCAGAGAGCGCCCTCGATTCCTCTCTTCGTACACGTGAGGATACAGCAAACAGCAGCATCTGCCACCCAGGCCCCCGCCATGCTGGCATCCTGATCTGGGACTTCCAGCCTCTGGAATTGTAAGAGGTAAGTTTCAGTTGTTTCAGCCGCCCAGCCTATGCTTTTGTTCTGGCAGCCCTGACAAACTAAAACAAGGGTCTGCCGCATTCACTTCTCAACCCAAGTACTAGGGTAAGTGATATCAGCTTTCTGAGCCTGTTTCATCACCTGTAAAACATGAGAAATAATGCTTTCTTTACCGAGTTAGTGATTGAATTAAGTAAGGATTCATTCTAGCTCTGGGTTTAGCTCAGGGTTGATACTAGCTTTATCTCTAGAACCCAGCTAGCAGAAATAGATCATACCTGGTACTCTGATTATGTTAAAGACAAAGAACAGTCCAGATTGTGGGGGAACCTGAACAATCAATAATACAAGAATACCAGCTCTGGGAAGTAGTTCAAAACCTCCCATTCAGTTGCCAGAAACTCCATGTAGAAACACTCCTGTGGCATTACACACGCTTGGGGGTCTCAGGTCGAACGGAAAACAGCTCATTTTGGAAGAGGATGCAATACCATAAAGCAGTGTGTCAGTTTAGGTGTGAGTGAGAGAGTAGCCTTATTTCAAATGCCTCTGCAGCATTCCACTGGGGTACTTTACAGTCAAAGTGTCTTTATAAATTTCTAGTTGCCAAATACCTGCCTTCCATTTTAAAGCAATGTTATTTCAATAGTTTTCCTCTCCAAGAGGTTGTGAGAAAATTGCATTTTTATAAATCAGCTGTCATGCTCCCACTGGTTTAAATTATAACTTGCAGAGATTTTGTTTTTAATTCCTGATTCATTTTCAACCCTAACACTTAATTGAAAGTGTCCCTGCTTCCTCTACCCTGCCTGCATTAATCAGAGTTCAGAGTTGAGAAAAATAGAATTCATTCTAGCAGTTTACACAGAAATGAAATTTATGAAAGGATATGAGGTCACTTACAGAAGTTCCTGCAGGTCTAGATTCAGACTAAGAATCAATGAATGTGCAAGCCAAGCTGCGGGGAGGCTCCAGCAAAGACATCATTACTGCCACTGGATACAGATACTATGGCTCCCACCGCCGACCCCCAGGTTCTGAACACCAGAACTCTCCCTCCTCTTTATTGGAAGCTGGATGTCTTGCTTCCCCATCATCCAGAAATTGAATTCTAGGAAACAGATATTTCCTTTTTGCTTTCTTTCATATTCAAGTGGCACATTGGTGCCTCTGATCAGGAAAGTCAAGGTCACATGTCTGTACCCTAGCTGCGAGGGAGGCAGGGAAAGAAAGTTTGGCTTCTACCTTGGTCAGTAGGGGGAGGACATTTTAGCTTGGGAAATCCACCCCTAAAATACTGGATGGTCATAAATCTGAACATTATCTACCATACACTATCTTTACACAATCCCTCTGTCAGAGTAAATGAAGATCTTCAAAGTGAAAATAAAGACTTAATAAATTAACTACCAAGAAACCAGACATGTGTTTGGTGCTTTGTGGAAGTTGACATGTTTATAAAAAACAATTTTATATACAGAAGCTACCTTTGAAAGAGTTTAGAATTCAGTTGAAAAATAGAAAAGCAATGATACCTAAGGATGGTAAGTGACAGTAGCGTAGACCTTTGACATTCATGAGGACAATGCCTTTTCAATTAGGTTTTCCCTTTAATCTGGGGCCATTTTAAAACAAAGAAACAGAGTTGGTTTCACTTTCTAAGAATACATGACATAACAACCAGAGATCCACAAAGCAAGTGGAGAGGAGAATGCTGGGTGGCCAGCAAGGCATAGTCAGTAGTAGAGTCACTTGGGATCAAGTAATTGTGCTTAAAAAAAAAATAGTGAAAGAAGGGCAAAGAATATTCAATAGAAGAAGCAAAAAAATCTAAACTCCTTTCTATAGATTGTGAAAAATTATATGATCTAGCCCTTAGCAGTTCTCTGGCCTCATCTATATTGTTCTCCCCTTAACTCACTGTACTTCAGGCATGCTGGGTTTCTCTTCATTCCTGATGCATGAACTTTTCCTGCCTGGGGTCTTAGCACTTGCTGTTCCCACTCTCTTGGGAATGATCTTCTCCCTGATCTTTGCCTAGCTGGTTTCTCCTCTCATTTGGGTCTCAAATCAAATGACACATCCTCTACAAGAATTTTCTCTGAACATCAGGGGAAATGGCCACTCCCTCACTCAGCTTTCTAGCACATATTGTTTCATTTCTTTAAAAGTACTTAACATCATTGGCAGTTACCTCATTTATTGGTATTATTTGTTGGTGTTCTCCTTCTGGAAGGTAAGATCCATGAGCAGGAATCCTGTTTGACCAGCTCACTAAATCCAAGACAGGGTGTGGCATACGTGAGGAGCTCAAAAACTGTGGACTAAATGACTGAGCTGAAAATTCCAGGAAAACTAAGAGTCTGTGTAAGAACAGGCATTTTATTAGAGAGAATAAAAGAGCGTGTGCGTGCTTCAGAGCAGGAACTCATTCCCACAGGGAGGGATGAGGGATCGGAAGGCTCTAACCAGGGGTGAAAGCGAACACACTGAGAAGGGAGCACGAGGGAGGTAGACAAACCTGCAAAAATGAAGACGATGGAAGGAGGGGTGCTTCACCAGGGGCTGAAGACCTGGTTCTGGAACTGCTACAGGCACTTTTTAAAAGCCAGGTCACCCAATGGTTTTGGCAAACTCTGTGTAAGATGAATGGGAACAGGGAGAAACGTGAGTCAGGGAGACTAACTAGGAGTCTTTCTAGGGTCTAAACAATGATAGCATAATTAACAATGACAAATAAGGGGCCAGGAGACATTACAAAAATCGGAAAGATCTGGTGACAGATTGGCCATCGAGGTAAAAAAAATGGTCAGTTTTTGCTGAGATCCCTCTTCCAGATTGCAGACCGCTCACTTCCATTGCACCCAAATGTGGCAGAAAGTGGGCTGGAGAGCCCTCTGGGGTCTCTTTGATTAAAGCACTAATCTGATTCTTGAGGGCTCCGCCCTCACCATCTAATCACCTCCCAAAGACACCCCCAATACCATCACACTGGGGTTAGGTTCTGAACAAAGGAACTCTGGGAGACACAGACATTCAGTCTATCGCATTGGCCTTGACCTTCCCCTTCCTCCCCTGGCTCCCACCTATCGTTTGAGCCTGGTGATGTGGACCCTGGCTTATGGGGTCTGCCACATTGAGGATGAGGCACGAGAACTTCACATGGACTATGGAGTCCAGTGGAGGAAAAGGGACAGCATGGCTCTTCTCTCAAGAGGAGCAAGAGCCTTGGCCTGGACAGTGACCAGCCTTTATTTCTTTTCTGGGCACATTACATAATGGTCCTCATTTACTATGCACAGGTTCGCTTTAGGTGGTTGCCTTTTACAGAAAACAAAAGAGAGGATGCTGCTAATCACATCATAAAAGGATATTTGCAAATGCAAAGGGAAAAGTGGTTAAACTGGCTACACTCATCCTTGGAAGGTTTAGCATGAATTTTAGGAAGTTACTTTGCAGTAAACATTTGCTGTACCAATTCATGGTGAGGGAGTTTTAGCAAAAGCAAGTATTAAAGAGGCCTAGGTACATTGCAGACCTGATTTCCCATGGGAGAACCTTTCCATGGGCGTGGGTCCTGTGCATCTCCGAGTGGGAGCTGGGCCCATGCCACGCAGAATGGTCTCCTACAGCCTGGTTCTCTAGCCATCTCACCATTTCTGTGGTCTAGCTCACCTTCTTCCGGCCAGACTTCATTTCTATTGTTCACAACCGACAAGCTTATGGCGCAGCACCTAATTAACTAAATAGGCTTGTAAAACAAGATTAAAAACAACAACAAAAAAGATATTGACTACTACGGGAAGAATTTGTAGTGCAAATAAAGAGCTAAACTTTCTTTCAAGTACACAGTAGTTGCAATTACACTTCAAATGGCTCCTGAGCAGAAATCTCTGTATTCAAAATGTTAACAAGAAACAGCTGGAATAATAGTAAGATGCCAGCCCATCCCTAGCCTAGGCTGCTCCAATGCTCCCAATATTCCTGTGGTTTAAACCAGAGCCACACCACCCAAGTCACTGTGCAGAATGGACGTGGACACGTGCCCAGGAAATGGCTGATATTTATCTCAAAAATCATAGGAGCCTCCAGAGATCAAAGTCGCACTGTCGCAGAGCAGTTATAAGGGACAAGTTGCTACAGAACACAAAGGTGAAAAAGACAATAATTTTAAGAGCTTAATTGGTGCAGCACGTGATGGGAACGTGTCCTCTAGGATTTCATAAAGTCGAGGTCATCTGAATCAAACTGTGAGGAGATTAACAAAATCAAGTTGCTAGGTAGCATTTTTAAATGACCCACGTTACCAGGAAGGGCGGTAGCCCTGGCGATGACCTGCATTATTTCTGACGGGTGTTCCGCTTGTCAGGAAGCAAGGCTCCAGGAGGAAAACCTATCACGTGTAATTTGTAACACATCGGCTTGTGGAGGCGCTTCTAGCCGGAGTGGGGTGGACAGTAGGAGAGAAACACAGTGAACATACAAAGCAGGGAGAAGTGGAAGAAGTTAATAACCTTTTACCCTAGAAGCTGACCACGTCTCATCACCTCCTGGTCCACCTCCTGTCTTGGTTTTCACAATGTTTTTCTAACTTGTCTCCTTATTTTCACTCTTATCCCTTATGGTCTATTCTCATCACAGTAGCCAGAGTGATCCTTTTAAAACTGGTTAGATTATTGCCTAAACGAAACTCTCCCATGATTCCTCACCTCACTCAGAACAAAGCGGTCCTTGCAAGGCTGACAAGAGCCCAGGGAGCTGTCAGAGTCACCCCAACACACGCATTCACACATGGGCACACATGCACACACAGGCACATACACCCTCCCTCCCACACACACACTTGTACATTCTCTTCCTGCAGATCCACCCATACTGGTCTCCTTGCTGGCCTTGCACGATTCCAAGCATGTTCCTACTTGGGGCCTTTGCTCGAGCAGTTCCTTCGCCTGGAACACTCTTCCCCAAGGTGCCCACTTGGCTTACTCCCTCAACTTCCTTGGGTCTGTGCGCACATCTCACCTCCATGAATCCTACCCCACCCTCTCTTTTTAGAACTGCTGCTCCCCTCCCCTTTCCTGGCCACTCCTCTCGTGTTCTGTTTTTCCCTGGCACCTATCTTCTCCTAGCACACTGTATTCGGGGCGGGGCACAAGTGGGTGTACAGACAGGAGCATACAAAGCACAGCTTATTCTTGCATTATTTATTAGTTACTGTATTGTTTTCTATACAAACAACTGGAAGCCTATTTTCACCTCACCCTGCACTTCACTTGTGGCTGCATTTATTGACTATTGTCTGTCTCCCTGCTAGAACGTGAGCTCCATCATCACAAGGATATTTGAGGATTTTTTTTTTTTTGCTACTATATCCCCATAGACTAGAGGAGTACTTGGCATTTAGTAGATGCTCGATAAATATTTGTTGAGGAAATGAAGGAGCATCTCAAGAGAGAAATATGGTGGTACAGAAATAGAGAGAGTCTTTTCGAGTTTCTGAAATTCTAAGCCTCTGAGCAACAGAAAGGTTAGGTGCAGACAAAATGTTTGGAAGACATTTGAAAGGGAGAAGGATTCTTCCCTACTCACAAACTACAGAAATATTCGAGGGAGTTGAAGAAACATGATGAAGCAGAGAGTTTGGTGAGTTCTGAAGAGCGAACTGTACGCCTGACCTCAGACACCAAACCCCAAGGAGCATCAGGACCCCGTGCTGGCGCTGTCGGCCTGCTGCATCCGCGCAGAGAGGACCCAGAACAGCACCTCAAAGAGACACACAGCCTGAGAGGGAGCAGAGCGGCGAGAGAGGTACAGGACCAAAGACAGCCACACGGACAGAAAGGAGGGAGGTCTCAGAGACGACCTGTGGGCCCAGATGTCCCTTCCCAAAGCCTGGCAGTCCGTGGCCAACTCCTCCCCCCAAAAAACCTTCACACAGCCCTGCGTAAGTGGAGTGATTCCTAAAGACTGATTAGATTTTCCCACTACCCCACTGAGATAAAGGTAGAAATTATAACTAAGTTATGTAAAAATAAAATTCTATTTCCTGTAGGCCAAAGTTCCAACCTGCCTCATTTTATTTTATGTCAGAACAGCCAGTAATAGTTTAAGGAATGGAGTGAATTTTAAAGACATTTTGGCCATGTGCCAGGCAGACTAACTTTGTCCCCAGGAGTCTGGGACAGGCACTTGGTACCCTCTGCTGACCTTGTGTTCACTTCCGTCGGGAAATTAGAGGAGCGCCAGGCAGCTGCACACAGCTGAGTGATTGCCATGGCAACAGAAGGCCCGTCACCTGTGCTTTCTTCCA
Organism: Tonatia bakeri; assembly: GCA_004024845.1. Taxonomy (NCBI): domain Eukaryota; kingdom Metazoa; phylum Chordata; class Mammalia; order Chiroptera; family Phyllostomidae; genus Tonatia; species Tonatia bakeri. The sequence continues at coordinate 40,299 of PVIA01004088.1, forward strand.
AACTGCTTTATCAGGAATGAGCCACGGACAGTCTCCCAAATGAAAGATGAAAAATTCATATTCTCTCTTCTCCTCCTCCTTTCTCTCATTTTGACATTGGAGTTCCAGGGTAGCCCCTCTTTTCTCTTCCTAAACTTATTCTAAATGCCTCTTTATTTCCCCCTCTGACTTGTCGTCTAACTCACAGGTCCTCGAGATTGACGAGGTGAGGGTTCCGGTAGAATTGGCGCAGAGCTGTGCCCTTGGGGACCACACCCCCGTCACGCATGGGCAAGGCTGGCAGAATGACGGTGTGTCCCCGAAGAGGCCACCGTGGGGCAGGCACATCTCTGTCTGTTGAAGGGGGTCCGTGACCCTGTCACTCTACTGTCTGGAGGAGATCTGAACCCAGATAGAAAAGTTGTCATGTCAGGCTGTTTCTAGACTGAGAGTTGTGTTAATAAATAAATGATGACTTACTACCCAGATCTTTGGGGGTGGGGCAGCTCCCCTCTTATCTACCTTTTAAAGCAGAAGACAGTAAACATGAAATTAAGTAGAATATGGTTCAGGTAATGAGTTCTCTGGTTGCTATGGCAATTACTCTGCTATAAGTCAATATTTCTTCTAAAAACCGATGTACCATCTAATTATCTCCCAAAGGCCCTGCTTCCAGATACCATTACATTAGGGGTTAGGGCGTCAACATATGAATTTTGGGGGAGCACAACCATTCAATCCATAACAATGACCTTGCAGAAAGGGCACCCGATGTGGCTCAGGACAGCTGGTTTCCCCTGACTAGTGGTGATGAAAGACCAGGCCTTTCAACGTCCCAGGCAATTTCCTCCTCTGAGACATGAAAGGGAAGGACTGAACACTGTGCAAGCTCCTTTGGCTTAAAGATGCCATGTCTCCATGATCAGCTGGTGCCGGCTCCTAGTGGGCACTCCAGAAATGTGGCCCAATGAATGAACGCGTGGGTCGGGCACCTTGAAGAGAAAGAAATCCCCTGGCATCTGCAGGCTTCCTAGACCCTTCATCGAAGGACACACGTTTGAAATGAAAGAAATCATTCAGGTGAGAAGCACAACTATTAGGGTATATGTACTAACTTGTTTTAGTGGAATATATTTCAACTTTTTCCCTTTTAGCAATTGTTTTTTCACATAAACCTAGAAGAAACACCATTTTCTGAATATCTGGTAAGGCTTACTGTTTCTTTTTTTTTGACCTTTCCACAACACCTGCTGTGACCCTGGCTAAGGAATCATCTTGGGCTAGTAGACTGGAGTGTCATCGTCCCTGTACTTCATGCTGACCTTGCCTGACTCTCCAAGCCTCGTACAAACCTTGACATTTGAACTCTGAACCCAAAGCCTCGTTCTTCTATATTAACACTCTGAGCTTCAGTTACCCCAGCTCGAAGTGATGCTATGGCGTCTTCATATGAGCTTTCCCACATTTTTTGACAAAATAACCATAAGTGATACGCCTATATCCAGTATTTGAGTTATACTGGAGGGGAGACAATCTGATAGAGTGCCTGGTATATAGCCTGCTTTCAGCAAGAGTTTGTTGAAGGAATAATTAACTTCCATCTAAACAGTCCTCCCACAACAAGCCTTTCTCCACTGCCCGCTAGTGTCCCTTTGTTTGCCAGTCACCCTGCCCCAGATCTTTGGGTCCACGTGTCCCCTACAAAGGCGTGGGTTCTGATTCTACACTACTGCTGCCATGCACACAAGAGCCCTCACGCCTCCCAGCAGGCTTTCGTCACCCCCATGTGCACGTCAACACCAGCATGGTCCCTGGACGGCAGCATATTCCTCCTCTGAGTCAGAACGCTCTATAAGAATACAGAAAAGACGGGGAGGGGGAGGGTCATTTTTCTGGGCCCTGCAGGGTGTGCGGCCAGGGCTGTCCAATTTGTGGAGGGAAACTTCAGTTTCTGTGGTGTTAGAACACCTTTCCCGTGCCCAGAGGAACATTCCACCCTGTGCAGTGTACCCAAACTTTCCCTCCCAAGATTACCTTAAAATCTTTCAGACAGGGTTGGCCCTGGTAAAGATAATGGAAAGTGACAGACTTCATTCAGAAAATTAGACCATTATAATTCATAGTATAGTGGATTGAATAGGGTCCTCCAAATACTCATGTCCACCTGGAATCTCAGAATAGGACCTTATTTGGAAATGGTGCCTTTGCAGCTGTAATGCATTAAGATGAGATCATATTGGATTAGAGTGGGCCCTGAAACCAACGAATGGTGTCCTTATAAGAAGAGGAGAGGACACAGGCAGACACACAGGGAAGGAGCCATATGACAATGAAGGCAGAGACCAGAGTCACACAGCTACAAGTCAAGGAATGCCAAGGACTACCAGCCACCTGGGAAGAGGCCTTCAGAAGGAGCAGAGCCCTGATGAGACCTTGACTTTGGACTTATGGCTTCCAGCACTGCAGGATTCCCCACCTCCCAAATTATATTGAGGTGTCACAATAGTGTCCGGATTGTATACCGTGATGTCATAGGTGATCAAAGACTTGGATCATTGTGAGGGGAGGGGACAGAGAAGGAGAGAGGAGACCAGCACACACAGGCTCAGCAGTCAAGCACTGAGCTAGATCCCTGATGTGTAGACATCCATAATTCTATTTCAAACCCAAGTCAAAACCCTGTGAGATAGTTTATCAGTTAGGATTTCAAGAATTGGGCAACTTCAATGGATTAAAAAGGCAATAAGGCTCTGGCTGGTGTGGCTCAGTGGAATGAGAGCCAGCCTGTGAACCAAAAATTTGCCAGGTCAATTCCCAGTCAGGACACATGTCTGGGTTGCAGGCCAGGTCCCCAGCTGAGGAAGCAGGAGAGGCAACCAATCAATAAATCTCCTGTACATCGATGTCTCTCTCTTTCTTTTTCTCCCTCCCTTCCTCTCTTTCTAAAAATAAATAAGATCTTTTCAAAGAAAACTAAATGAATAAACAAAAATAAACAAAAAGGCAATAAGGACATAGATAAATTGAATAATAAAATAAAATAGATAAAGTGATTTGTGTATTAGAGAGAGGAAAATCCTGATATCTCCAATATAGGGAATAAACATTCTTTATGTCCATGTACACGTGCCAAATGTAAGGTAAGTCCCTCTGAGATGCTATAACCAGATGTTACTAGTCTCAATAAGAGTGGAGAACAAATTGGTGATCATACAGGTAATTCTGAGCAAGAGTCAGCAACAAAAGTAACAAATGACTATATTGAGAGATACAGAAACGAGGTCAAAGAACTGGACACAAAGCACATTAACATGTAAGACTGGAGGGTTTTGAATTATGCAGGAAAAGGGTGGAAATAGTAAATTGAATATAGACTTAAACTGTGTATGCCTCTCGATATTAGGAATGACTCCTAAAAAACACAGAAAGAGATTGTAAACCTCCCAAATCTATAGAGACTGGCTAAAGGGAACGTTCTCCGACTCTCCTCCAAGCCACCCCGACCCCCGCACCTTCCGGTCTAGTGCACGTGACTGTGTGAGAGGAGCAGGTGGGTGCTGCACAGCCACGGGTGTTGCACTCCTGTTCCACTTTGCAGGGGGGGCGGGGGGAGGGGTGGCAGGAAGATGCTGTCCAAACAGTGTCTGGATAGGGAGCAGGTGCCTCCAAGAGAGACGAGGGGCTCTGCCAGCACCATAAAAATATGTCTGTTCCATGCGGTTGGTAGATTGATGGCTCATGCGAGAGAGACCCCACGACTATAAAGACGGTGTCTATTCACAGCAAACACCAGGAGATTCTGACTGTCCAAATGGTATCTAGAGACCAATTTTCATGATCAGATTACCTTGCAATTAAAAATAATTGAATACGATCTCCTCCACCATATACACACCTACACACTCACATGCACACATAGACACATGAAGCAAACACCCCACAGGACCCCTAAGGTGTAATCTGTGTGGCACCACGTGGGCAGAAATGGATGTGTGAGCAAAGCCAGCTCAGAAAGTGTCTCCCGGCACTTATTCAACCTCCCACTGCCTCCCACTGCCTCCCAGAACCATTGTGTTGAGTTTACAGCTTTGAAAATGTAATGAACACTTTTACTCCTGGGAGAGTAGATCCTGAGAATTTTAACGGGACATGCTAGAAACAGATTCAGGTCTCCAGGAGCAGTGGTTTACCCAAAGGATAAAATAACTACTGCCACCATTGCTGGGAATCTGGAGACCAGCATGGGCTTAGGTCTGCCTTTCTTTCAATGCCACTGTCATGGTCACATTTCTCTGTCGAATTTGGAAATTAAACTGAGCCGAGTATAGCTCCAAGCAATAGCATAGTGAAAGCCCAGAAAAGCTGTTTGTATCAACAGGACCTAAAGTGTTCTGGCTTTCTGCTCTAACTTCTTCAGGTACTCCCATGGTGTGGGGATTTCAAGAGCAGCGTCCCTGCCGAGGCAGCTGCTTGAGTTGAGGGATGCTGTGAAGCCACTCTGGCCCCCAGATGTCTGTCTTACAAGTCTTCCATGGTGCCCAAAAGCCCATGTGAAATGACATGTATTTACTTGGAAGACACAAAACTGTCCACGTTGGACAACGATTTGGCATAATCGTGAGGGAAGAAGACCCAGGACTGTCAAATTTTGGTGAAGGAGCACAAAGGTCCAGACCAGGACGCCCCTGAGCCAGCAGGGAAGGACTCCGAGCCTGACATGGGGAAAGAACTGGACAGCAAGGAGAGAAAAGCCCTAAACAAGGCAAACCCACCCTTCTACCTCAAGCTGAGAACCAGAAGGAAAGAGTGCAGACCTTGCCAAGGAAACTACAGGCTAAATTTCAAACCTTCATCCTGAAACAGCTGTTTTGGGGAAAGATGGAAGGAATATATTACTTTTATACTAAAACCAATAGAGACTTGCTTTGGGGTTAACTGCAAGATTCATGTGGCTTTTATAAAGAGAGAAAAGTCAGGAGGCTTCACCCGCAAACGTCATGTGCACAGTGGACTTTTAGATAGTGACCCAGACTCAGATTTTCTCTGCTTGGTCATCTCACCTGCTGTGGCTAGCGATGTCACTGTACACCTGGAAAAGCTGCTTGCTCATGAACTTCGTGGATATGAAACTAAGAAGCCCTGTTCTGGGAAGTCACTGTCAAGAACACAGTGTGGTATTAAGAACTTGTGTTCTTTTCAGTCAAAGTTCTTGAGGAATCATTTCCTGGTCGTAAGCCTACCAGAAACTATAAGCCCTTTGTAAGCCTGGACAGGTCAGAATGCAGGACATGGAATGCAGGGCATATAATGCAGCCAGTTTGGGTCCAAGCCATCTGGGCTTCTCTGCTTCCTTTGGAACCGAGGAACATCTGCCACACACACCCAGCGGAATGTATTTAAGTCATGCTCAGTGCTGTTTGAGGTGACTTGCTTCCAATTACAGTTTTCCCTTGCCTGGAAAGTTTAATCCATTTATAATACATTTGATTTTGCCTTTCATTTAGTCTCTGAATCATTAACAAGCTGTGTGGCCAGGCAAGTGGAGATGTACTAGTGTAATGGCCAATAAAAGACATTTAAGTCCCCAGGTGTCTCTTACCAGCTGTGTGACTGTGGTGGACCCTCTTATCGCTCTGAATGTTCTCACCTGTAAGATGGGTGTGTAAATTGCTAGACCCCCACCCACAGGGCTGCCGAGAGAACCAGAGGAGGTCACAAGAGTGCGCTATGAGCAGTGGGACTCAGGGAACTGACAGGGAACCTAATCCGAGGGGGCACATGTCATCGTTTGTGAACTATTTGTTCCCCGTGAAGTCTCGATGTTTTTCTGGTGAGGTGGGCAGCTACCACTGCATTGACTTTTGCTAGTTTATCTGTTCTTAACTGGTTGAAAAAAGTGCACCAAGATACAGATTTTGCTTGTGCAAGTGATGTAACTTTTCTGAGGTTATTTATCACCCGGCAAATGGGAATCATAAATTAACTTGGAGGGTTGTAAAGAGGACAAGTAGCAGATACTTGATATAAAATAATTACATATTATTTTGGTGTTCTTGCTCACCACCTGTGTTCCTAAGTATTTCACAAGGGTCTCAAAAGATGGCCTGGATCCTTCAGTTTAAAGAAGCCTTCTTAAGGAACTTGGGTCACTTCCCATTTGAGCTGTGTTACTAAATAGATTCTTTAATAGATATAGGGATATTTAGGTGATCAATTCTTCATGAGGGAGCTTCAGTAGTTCGTGTCTTTTGAGGAATTTAGAAGCAGAAATGCTATTAGAAACCATCTGCAGTCTGCAGTCATACCACCCTGAACACGTCTGACCTCGTCTGATCTCGGAAGCTAAGCAGGGTCAGGCCCGGTCAGCACTTGAATGGGAGAAACCATCTGCAAAGTGGGTCTCAAATTTTAGGGACATCCGAATCACCACACCCTCCCCCTACACATGAATTCTAATGGAACAAATACTAAAATGGGGAAAATTGTATAAGTATTAATGTTTTTCTTTCCCCTAAATTCCTGTAAAATATAAATTATTACATAACTAGAAGCCCTGCATTTGTAAAAAGTCAGCAAGCTTGTTAGGAAAACTATTTGTTGCAAACAGTAATTACTGAAGCACCATCTGTGACATTGTGTTCTTTGCATGAGCTGTGACTGCCGAGGCAAATTTTTATGCATTTCAGCGCAGATGGGGAAGAGAAAGGGGAGTAACCAAGCAGAATCAGTTGCATATGCTCTGCAGTTGAGAAATTTTTATTTATTATCTAGTGTAAATACACTCATTTTCCTAGAAAATTTTATTTAAAATCTATATTCAACTTCATATTCTCCCAAAGATCCTAAACATTCCTTCCAGAATGATTCATACAAAATGCTTTCTTCCTCCTCAATCCTCAGGTAAAGCTTAACCTCAACTTGGGATTCAAAAACTTCTACGTTTCAGTCCTTCCTGAGCCTCCAAGTGTAGCTCTCATGACCAGCCTACTCCTGCGGCCATTGCCCACTGCCCATCCAGCCAAATGTATATTCCAGTGGCCTCCAGATATATTGCCCCATGAGTCTTGCCTGACTGCCTACCCATAGCCTCTTGCTCATCTCCGGTGGTCAGTATCATGCTGCTCTCCCAAGGTAACACACTTCATCGAGTAATTTCTCCTATATGCTCTCAATAGTTGTTCTTTAAAAAATATTTATATGAACTTCCTGCCAAGATGGAGGCATAGGCAGACATGGCCCATCTCTTTGCACAACCACATCAAAATCACCACTAAAATATGGATCAACCATCACTGGAACTGTTAGAAACTGAGTTGAGTAGAAGTCTGACAACTGTGGAATTAAAGAAACTACTTCTATCCAGACTGGTAGAAGGGGAACAGATGCACAATGGGCTGGTCCCTCACCCACGTGTGATGGATAAAAATTCAGGAGGGGTATCTTGGGAGCGAGGAGTCCCAGGCCCACACCAGGCCCCATGATTCCAGTGCCAGGAAGGTAAGTCACCACTTCTGACTACAAAAACTAGTGGGGATTGAGTCGGTAGATGAAGCTGTTGGAGTCCCAAGCAGTTCCTCTTAAAGAACCCACACATGGATTCACCTATTCAGACTCACACCCTCTGAGCTCCAGCACCAGGGTAGTAGCTTGAAAGGCACCCGTGGTACACAGGGAGGAAGTGTCTGGAATCAAAGTGAACAGAGGCCATTGTCCCTTTGCTAAACCCTCCCCTCACAGAGCTGATAAACTGGTGCCATACCTGAGACTCCATCAACCTGGCTAACACTCTTTGACTTCTCTGGGAGATCCCCAAAGACTCTGACCCACCCAATTACAGGCCCACCCAAGTTGGTCTTCCATATTAATGGCTGGTCTTGGCTCATGTTTCACAACTTCTTAAATCCTCTCAAACAAGTAACAGCTGGCTTCAGTGAACCCAGGCACAGCACTAGCAGCTGCCAGCTGAGATTCACAGTTTGGCTTTACCTGGAAATCTCCAAGCCCAGCACAAGTAGCAACCACCTCAGATTGCATTATAGCTCATGCAGGGTGGCCCCAGGCAAAACACAGGTCAGAGCTGACCTTGACCTGCACCACCTGGGAAACCCCAGGGCCAGTGCACCCATTGGATAGCTACAGACCAAATTGGAACCCCACCACCCTGCCCCTACACAACTGATCCTCCACAGAGGGCAAAGGGTGATGGCCAGTGGTCACAGCCAGTCCTTGCAACTGACCAGCCTGGGTAAATCCCTCCCATTGATCTGCCAATAGCAACAAAGGCTCAACTACAAGAGGAGAGTGTACTCAGCCCGCATGGAGGGCACATCTTGAGAACTCAGCTTGGGCGATAGGGGAGGCTGTGCCACAGGACCCTACAGGACACTTATTACATTATGCCACACTACCAAGATACAAAGTCAAAGCAGCTCTACCTAATACATAGAAACTAACACAGGGAGCCTGCCAAAATGAGGAGACAAAGAAACATGGCCCAAATGAAAGAACAGATCAAAACTCCAGAAAAAGAGCTAAATGAAATGGAGATAAGCAATCTATCAGATACAGAGTTCAAAACACTGGCTATAAGGATGCTCAAGGAACTTAGTGGGGACCTCAACAGCACAAAACAGATCCAGTCAGAACCAAAGGCTACATTAACGGAAATAAAGAACAATTTACAGGGAAACAATAGTAGAGCGGATGAAGCCAAGAATCAAACTGATGGTTTGGAAAATAAGGAACCAAAAAACAACCAATCAAAACAACAAGAAGAAAAAAAGAATCCAAAAATATGAGGATAGTATAAGTAGCCTCTGGGAAAACTTCAAGAGGTTCATCATTTGCATCATAGGGGTGCCAGAAGGAGAAGAGAAAGAGCAAGAAATTGGAAATCTATTTCAAAAAACAGTGAGCCCTGGCTGGTGTGGCTCAGTGGATTGAGTGCTGGCCTGAGAACCAAAGGGCCACTGATTCGATTCCCAGTGAAGGCACATGCCTGGGTTGTGGGCCAGATCCCCAGTTAGGGTCACATGAGAGGCAACCACACATTGATGTTTCTCTCCCTCTCTTTTCCCCTCTTTCTAAAAATAAAATAAAATAAAAAAACAAGGAAAGAATACTTCCCTAACTTGGTGAAGGAAATAGACACGCAAGTTTAGGAAGCATAGGGAGTCCCAAACAAGACAGATTCGAAGAGACTCAGTCCAAGACACATCATAATTGAAATGCTTAAGATTAAAGATAAAGAATCTTAAAAACAGCAAGAGAAAAACAGTTAGTTACCTACAGGAGAGTTTCCATAAGACTGTCAGATAATTTCTCAAAAGAAACTTTTCAGGCTAAAAGGAATTGGCAAGAAATATTCAAAGTTATGAAAAGCAGGGACCTACAGCCAAGATTGCTCTAGCAAGCAAAGCTATCATTTAGAATTGAAGGGCGGATAAAGAGCTTCCCAGACAAGAAAAAAACTAAAGGAGTTCATTATCACCAAACCATTATTATACAAAAAGGAATTTATTTTTTAAAAGATCAAAACTATGAACAATAAAATGGCAAAAAATACATATCTATCAACAGTTGAATCTTAAAAACAAACTAAGCAAACAAGAACAGAGACATAATCATGGATACAGAGAACGTTTTGATGGTTGCCAGCTGTAAGGGGCGTGGGGAAGAATGGATGAAGAGGGGAGGGATTAAGAAGTACAAACGGGTAGTTACAGAATAGCCATGGGGATGTACAGTACAGTATAGGAAATGGAGCAACCAAAGAACTTATACACATGACCCATGGACATGAACAATGGTGGGGACTGCCTGAGGGAGTAGGGGATGCTGGGTGGAGGGGGGCAAAGGGGAAAGAATCAGGACAACTGTAATAGCATAATCAATAGAATATAATTTAAAAAATAAATAAAAGGGTTATAGAGCTCCTAAACTTTTATATCACTGTGTCTGTAAAAATAACATGCACTTCAGTTCATGGTGATAGTTGTATTTTCTGAAGTCTATTGAAGTATAATCTGCATGCAGTACGATTGACTTTTTGTGAGGATGTAGAATTCTATGAGTTTTTGCTTTAAAAAAGTTTCATTGGAGTATAACTGACATACCATAAACTGTATATATTTAAACTGCAAAATGGGGTAGGATTGGCCTATATAAACATTGGCGCAGTGTGACGCAGGAGCTCCAAGCCCGGGGGTGCTGACGTGCTTGTGATATTCTGAAAACAACCACCTGGAGGACGACCAGAGGCGGACATGCAGTGGATGCGCCGTTTATTATTCATGTTGCAGGGAGGGCACTGATGGCAGCAGATAAGCGGGAGAGGGACTGTGCCCCACCTCCAGCCTAGGTGCTACTTATAGGGTTTAAGAGGGAGCCATGGCAGTGGGGTGGGAGCCACCATAGCTTGTCAAAGTGCTACAGGTTTGTGATAAAAACACAGGCCTTGAGAGACAGGGGCCTTGAGAGATTGTTTTCTTCGTTCCTTCTGGCAGCTGGCCAGACAGCCATCTGCTTCCAGGGGTAGAAAGAGGTGGAAGGGCAATGTCCTGAGTTACCCCATTACCATAATTAAGATAATGAACATATCCATCACCTTGAAGTTTCCTCACCTCCTTTGTGATCCTTCCCCCCAACTCCTCCCTGCATTCCTTCCTCCCCGCATTCCTCCCGCCCAGCTCCTGCTCCCAGGCAACCACTCGTCTGCTCTGTGTCAATACAGAAGAGCTTGCATTTCCAAGAATTTTATATAAGTGGAATAATACAGCATGTACTTCTTTATGTTTGGCCACTTCTACTCAGCACAATTGTTTTGATTTTCACCCCTGTCGTGCATGTATCAATAGTTCATTCCGTTCCGTCGTTAAATAGAGTCCTAGGTATGGGCACGCTGCAGCTCGTTTCTTCATTCGCCTCCTGATGGACATTTGGATTGTTTCCAGTTTGGGGCTATGACAAACAGGCTGCTAAAAACACTCAGGTCCAAGTCCTTTCTTCGGTGTATGCTTTCCTTGCTCTTGGGTCAATACCCAGGAATGGGAATGGCTGGGTCATGTGGGAGGTGTAACGTTTAAGAAACGGCCTCACTGTTTTCCAGTGTGGCTGAACCAATTCACCGTCGCACCACCAGTACATGATCTATGGTTCTCCTTGTGCCACATGTTAACCAACACAGGCTATGGTCTATCTTTTTACATTTAGCCATTCTAATTTGATTTTAATTTGCATTTCCCTAATGACTAATTTTGTTGAGAATCTTTTCATGGGCTCTTTGCCATCTATGTATCGCTTCTTTAGTGAAGTATATGTTCAAATTATTTGCCCATTTTTAGTTTTTTTCTTATTGAATTTTGAGGGTTCTCTACATATTCTGAATGCAAATTCTTTATCAGATGTAAGGTTTGCAAGTATTTTCTCCCAGCCTGTGTCTTGTCTTTCCGTTCTCCTAACAATATCTTTTAGATTGCAAAAGTTTTTAATGTTGATGAATCCAATTTATCAAATTTTCCTTTTTTTTCGGAATATGCCTTCAGTGCTACATCTAAAAAACAAATGTGTGACCCAAATTCACAAAGAATTCCTCTTATGTTTTCTCCTGAAAAGTTTTATGCTTATAGGTTATACATTTAGGTCTACCGTCCATTTCACTTTCGTGTGCAGTGCAAGGTAGGAATCAGATTTGGAGAGGCTGTTGTTGAATACTTGGACTTTGACTTTGAGATGGCTCTGAGATAGCCAAGTGAAGACTCCACGTGACAGCTGGAAATGAGGACCTGGAGTCGGGAGAGAAGACGGGCCTAAACACAGAGTGGGGACCACGAGCGTGGGCATGGCAGTTGGGAGAGTGAGCGTACTGGGGAATGAGAAAAAGAGTGAGAATTGAAAAGGGTGAAAAATGGAACCCTGACTAACAATAAAATTTAAAAGGACAAGACAAAGAAAAGGATTTAAACTATTGGGCAATTTGGAGTCTTTTGTGAGATCGAGGGGTGCTCTGAGAAGCGTGAGCAGAACCCAGCAAGAAGTCACAGAAGAGAACTGCAGGAGAGTGGTCCATGCAAACGCTGAGAAAGGTCAAGTGAGATGAGGGCTAAACACGAACCACTGAGGCATCCCATGTTCATGAACAGACTTAGTATTAGGATGGCAATATTCCCCAAATAGATCTACAGATTTGATACAATTTGCTAATGGGTACATGGTTTCTTTGGGGGATGGTGAAAATTTCAATTGTTTTTTTAATTGATTATAGTGATGATGGACCAATGGTGAATGTTATAAAAAAACACACAACCACCATTGAATGTTATTACAGAAATTTGTATGGTATATGAATAATATGCTTTAAAAGTTGTTTTAAAAAAAGGAATCAATAATACATTTTTAAAGTCATGTTTTAAAAAAGGAACCTCTGGATTTGTCAATTGGGAGGTCTCAGTGACCTAAGTGAGAGCAGTTTCCATGGGGGTAGGAGCTAAAGCCGGATTCCAGAGGCAGAGGAATGAATGGGAGATGAGGAAGCAGGCCACAAATGGCCCCTGGCCTTTCAAAATGATGTGGCACAGAGGGTAGGACTGGAAAGGAGGAAGGGTTAAAATGATTGTGTGTGTGTGTGTGTGTGTGTGTGTGTGTGTGTGTGTGTGTGTGAGTGAGAGAGAGAGAGAGGGAGGAAATCTAGTACAGAAAAAAGAAACTAAACCCATCAGATCAGAGCAGGTGTGGTGCGGAGTCAGTGATGGTTAAGTTCTGAAGCCCATTGAAACGAGTTTCAAACACTGGATGAGGGTCTATCTTTTCTCTGATTTAAGTAGGAAAAAAATGTCTTCCTCAAATCTGCCCAGTCTGCCTTTTCTTTCCTAAGGTAATGTGGTGGCTTTCTCCAGGAGTTTCCATCCTTTACATTTTACCAACCAATTACGCTTTATTAGTCAGGATTCGGGGAAGGGAAAAAATTGCAAAAAATATTACAGTCCCCAATGATTATAAATTAATCTTTACTTAATCTTTATTCTTTAATCTCAAAAACTCGACTTTAGCATCAAGGATGTAAAATGACAGCATCTCAAAAATGTTCTTAGCCAAAAGTAGAACTAATGCCATCTACATGGGAGAATGCAAAACTGCAGTTATTTCCATATTACGAAATAAAACTTTCCTCCTAATATCTGAGCCCAGATAACTATTTTGGAACTCTGGAACCTATCCATGAACCATTCCAGTTTACCTTTTCCCTAGAATTTAAAACTACATAGCATGGCCTTTTACCTAAACTCAATTTCTGGGCTCCTTATATTCCAAGGTTGAGTCCTGCCACAGTTCTTCTAAAATCTTTTGTTTTTTTTTTTTTTCTGAGTGCTTAAATTCAGTCCCAGTGGAAAGCCCTCATGTTAATAGTTGGTGGTAGAAACTACATTAAAAGGGTAGTGACGCGTTATCTTGATTAATTTTCCGAACTCTGGGCCACGAGTGAGATCCTGAAGGGTGCTCTGCTCCTGGGAAATATCATTCAGCAATGCGACAGAAAGTCGTGCCGTAGCGGACTGGCTCAGACGTGACATAGTTGGGAAGGAAGAACTTCAGCCTCAGCAGTTATTCAGCGCGGGCAGCCTCCTTGCCATATCTCATTTCCACCAGTTGGAAGCTCAATGATGTTAATTTTGGCTGAACAATTTGTATATGGATGGAATACCTTTTTAACCATGGTAAAAGACAATTGTTAACCTTCCTTTTATAGAAATGCTGGCCCAGAAGCCAGAAATTATACAGTCCAGAAATAATTCTGTTACAAAGATGTGCATAGCTCCTGATGCAGTGTTATGTCATCCTTCTGCCCTCAGCCAACCTGATTCATTCTTCGCATTGGCATTCACACTGAATTAACATAAATTCAAGACAGAAATACCCTTGTAACACCTTAGGAACACTGACTCATTTATTTTTTTGTTGTATGAATAGTCCCTTATTATTCATATAACTAATGCACATAACATTCATTTTCAATGATAGTAGCTTTATTTACAGGAGAAACACTGACAGGTGATTCAACACAGTGGTTAAGAGCATATACTGGGCGGGGGTGGGGGGCACATGGCTGTATTTAAATCTCAGCTCTGTCATTTAGGAACTCTATAACCTTGGGCAAATTACTTCTCTGTGCCTCATTTTTCTCATAAAATGAGAATCGCAGCACCTCATAGTTCTGCAGTGGGAATTAGATGAATCAATCCACATCAGGTGCTTAGAACAGTGCTGGGTACATACAACATCCTCAGTACACGCTAGCCACTGTTACTAGCTCCACATTGAAATTAACTAAGAAAGTGATTCACATTATAAAATGTCAATCTAAACATTAACCACAGTTTTTAGGGATTGGATGGTGCTACTCAAGCACTCGCAAACCCTGCAGAACCAGGAAAGGTTAAAGCCTAAAGCTCAGGATCCAGATCGTGGGTTCCAGTCATTCCTGTGCCACCAGGTGCTTCCTTCCCCTGCCCCACCCACAGATTCTCCACATCCTCTCGGGAGGGTTACTTCCAGCCCCAGCAAGCTGTGATGCCTTGAATCCACCCTGTTCTGTTCTGTCAGCTGAGCAGCACTACTTATACAAATTTGAACAGAAACAAGTAGGCATCTGTAAAATAGTTTTCATGAAGTTAAAGAATGAAAAATAGCATGGACAGATCCCCAAGTCCAAATACGAACTTTAGTGGTCCTGTCCCTTTGACACAGGTCCTTGTATGAAACTTTGAGGAGAGCTTCTTAATGTGGGAGAGACGGTTCCAGAGCCTTCCCAGCACCTGCAATGCACAGACGGATGGGGACCTCGCCCGCCCGACTTGCTGGGGCTGAGCACAGTTGGGACTGACTGCTGGCCTGCAACTCCACTTCTTGTCCTGATATTTTTGTATTAACAGGGTGATAGCCCATCAACAGCTTCTCTAGAAAAACCAACTCGGTGGGGCATCACTTCAAATAAAATTAAGACAATGACTTGATTTTTAAGATTACTGGACTTCTGAAAGCTTTGTTTTATCTGATATACCTGAGACAAAAAGTCATGAAAAGTAACAGTGATGGTGTTTTACACACTGATTTATTTTAAAGCATAATACATAAGAAAATGTAGAGTCTCTCACAAAGCATTTGATAAATAGTTTAAACACAATTTTAAGCTTTAAATAAGTCTCTAATTAGGATAAATATACACACTTTTAGCCATAGAAGTGCAATTTAAAAGGCAAATCTCGGGCCTCTTAAAGTACATGATAGTTAAGGGCAAGCTTAAGAACATTAAAAATGTGTATGTATAAAAATGTGAGGAATTTCATGAAAATGTTTTATAAACAAACATCTACCATGGGATGTGGGAAGAGCCTCCATGATCTACTTACAAATGCTGAAATCCTGTCTTTCATAATATTATAAAGGTATTATAAAAGTTTTAATTTACATCCTTATTTCAACTCCCTTATGTCATCTTCGCTAATATCAAGCACGGGTTTGTATTACATAGATACATGTTTACACACACACTATTTTTCCCTTATACGATTATACAAGGGGGAACCCCCCAAAAAACAGAAATTTATTAAAAAGTGTGTATTTATTCTTGCATGTTTAAACTCAGTCCCCTTCAAAGTGCTCTCCATTTGCTGCAATGCACCTACTGAGGCATCTTTTCCCTGCTCAGTGTTTGAACTCGTCAATTTTGATGCCTTTTAGTGCTTCTGCAGCTTTTCATTTCCCCTCCTCCACACTGGCAAACTGTTTCCCTCTGAGGACTATTTTCATCCAGGGAAAACAAAAAAAGTCACTCAGGGTGAGAACGGGTGAATGGGAAGGATGGAACACAGGGGTCATGCCATTTTTGGTCAAAAACTGCTGAATACTCAGCACAGTGTAGGTAGATGTGCTTGGAAATCACCCATAATGAAATGGGCAAGTGCACTGAGTCTTCAAAAAAAATTCACTGAAGCTCAGCGCAGCCTCCCACAACACCACCAGCTGGTACATTGATACAGGTGGGTTCCTAGGACGTTCACCTAGTTGGGGAAGCCAGTACTACAAGGGGCCAACCCTCCAGGAGATAATTCCTTTTATGGTGGGAGGGGTCCTCTCTCCTATAATGCCCCATTATAAAAATATGCATTTGGTCTAAGGAACAATCAGAGCATAGCAAAGTGCTGCTTTAACCGCTCGATTAAATGTTGCGTATCCACGTGATCTGGAAATACTTCTTCAGACTTACGAGCAGCAACATAGCTTCTCTGTAAATCTCCAATCTGCAAGAAATACCAGAATAAGGCAACGGAATAAAACCTCCAAAATTAGTAAGGAAGTCAAAATAAGACATATTATCTGTATACAGTACAAACTCAAAGGGTTCTTAAGGGTAAATGGCTTCATTATGCTACTTGGGTTTGAGAATTCTTTCACTTACAAAACAACTCAATCTTGAAAATTTGTGAGAAAAATAAAATAGCCAATTACATAAATAATTCCTGCTCCACTGCAGCTGTCTAGTTACAAATTTATAAACCTGTGTTTTCTTTTCTGTCACTGATAGCTTAATAAAAACAAAACAACATTTGCATGCTGAGACAGCCAGCTCGATGCAGTTTGGGAAAGTGTTAGACAACTATTTGTAACACACCACAAGGACATATTTGACTAGGGTATTACATTACAGACAGAAAATTCAAGCAGAAACTTGTATTTAGGATAACATAACATGCTCTGGGAGGTTTTAAATAGAGATAGCACATTAATGTTGGAAAAATAGCTGGTTTTAAAAGTTTGTAAAGAGAGTCTCTGATTTCAATAAACTATGTGTTCAAGTCCAGTCCCAAAGAGAAAGACACACAGTATCTGAATCCACCTAAATGTATCCTGATTCATGTGTACATTTCTAAAGAGAGGGGGCTTTTTAGTGTGTGCACACAAAGCTAGCTAGAACATTCAACTTTGAAGTCTTTTTCACATGTATGTGCGTTAAAAACATAAGTTTCCATTTTTAAATCCTCGCATTTCTTTTCAACATACTATTTTCTCTAATGTAAGTATAGCCTTTTGCTTACAGCAGTATCTCATTTGAGTTACATATTACGGAGGCTGGTGATGCTCCTGGAAGAGAGTAACCAGGCCCTCCGCACAGCGCAGCAGGGCGCAGCAGGAAGCACCTGGGCATTGTCAGGAACTGGGTGTGAACGTGCACCTGTGACGTGCCCCCCCTCCCACCCCCCCACAGCGCAGCAGGAAGCACCTGGGCGTGGTCAGGGACTGGGTGTGAACGTGCCCCTGTGACGCGCCCTCCGCACAGCGCAGCAGGGCGCAGCAGGAAGCACCTGGGCGTGGTCAGGGACTGGGTGTGAACGTGCCCCTGTGACGCTAGAGAAGCCCTTTAAGCTTTTCAGGCCTTGGGTCCCACTGGAGTATAAGCTGCATGAGGCAGAGGTTTTTGTCTGTCTTATTCACTGTTCATGTCTTCTGTGCCTTCGACACTGCCTGGTACATAGCAGAGGCTCAATTTTTTAAAAAACATGATTTATATTAAGAAAAACTGAGTAAGGAAAGCAAGGGACGCCTACATGGCAAGGTCGTGGTGTAGAGTGCCGGGGATAGTGGCTAGCACTTAAACAAGTGCTCAAAAATGACAGCGTATGAGTGACAGCTTATCTTCAAAACAGAAATGAGAGTGCTGATGGCTTCATGTTCATGCTATGAAAAATGACATTTTTACAATGTCTGGTCCACGAAAAGAAGGGTCGTCACATCTGCAAATGCTTTCAGCCATTTCCTTCTCCTCAAAACTCACCTTCCATGTTAAACGGAGGTTTCCAAGCCAAAGTTAGTTATTACATGCCTTTGGTTTTCTCATTGTTACTGAAAATGGCACAGGACTCCTTTTAGCTCTTGGATATTCATTGACTTGTAACAGTATTAACAGTTGAATTTCCCCTGTAGTGCTCATAGCTGAAACAGCCGTGACTACCCCCAGTTTACAGCAATTGTGCCAGGGACTTGGTGGCAACATGATCTACAAGCAGTACACAGGACGTGCTTGCTGTAAAAGCAATTACTGAGTCCTTCCCAAACCAGAAATCACTTAATGAGTATCCTTTTAATGACTAAATGTCACATTTTAAAACATAAAATAATTCTTCTGCAGTCCAAAGTGGTGTTTAGTCAATATTCAGCGCTCAAGTTCTTTAAAGTGTATTAAACTGTCCCTCACGGGACAACACATGTTATATAAAAATTGTGTTTAAAAAAAATCATTTCTTTCAGGAAGTTATAGTTAGCATGTCCTTACTTAGCTGTACTTTTTTTAAAACTGAGGGAAAAAAGAAACAGATCAGATGGTAAATGGATAAAGAAGGAGAATACCTTATCAGAGATTGTTGCAAAATTGAAGTGCGGCTCATACATATGGGGCGCTAAAGACGACGCGGTCTGCAACAGTGCTTTCGCCTGTGCAAAAAAAGAAAGAAAAATCAAAGGCATATGAGCATAGATCAGCACATATATATGGTTTTTGTGGTTTTTTGGTAAAAGAATCCTTTACCCAGGAAGGGACCTTTAGAAACATGATCCTGTGATGAATATGGATGACATTCCTCATGAAATACTGCTTGCTGATACACAGCTAACTACTTATATCTTGCCTAAACTGTATTAACAATCAAATGTTTTGACATATGGAGCAAATAAGAGAATTGGAAATTTAGAGTACGTTTGGTTATTTGAGAACCACTGTTCTTGTATAGTTTATATTTCAGTACAACAACTCAAAATATAATCTTCTCAATGCTAAAAAAAAAGTCTCGTTATTCTGGTTTTTCTGCTGTCGACCGATTTAGTGGGCTTCTAAATGTCAAAGGCCCAAGTTCTGTGCTGGATGACAGTGAGCGAACACTGATTACGCTGCTGACCTGAAAATGACAGCTGAGTGCACCTGAGTGTGACCAGCCTCTGCTCTCTGAAGCACAGAAGAAAACAGAATCCACCCCCATGTTTTCATCCCCTGGAGGCTCAGAGGGATCATGCACTGCAGGGCCGGGACTGACAGGAGACGCTCACACACTCAGCCTTAGGACCGCACACTCGGTGTTCCGAGCTGCCAAGCCTCCAGCTTGCGGCTAAACCCAAAACCTCTATCCGTGACCCTGAGGACAAATTCGTGTATCCTTCTATTTTTGATGGAAAATAAAATGCCAGTTCATATAAATGGACTGTATTATTTTTTTTGTTTTATGACTACCTATTTTCTTTTTTTAACTGAAGTATGATTGATAATAAAATGGTGTTAGGATCATGAAACCTTTTACCAAAACATTTCAAGTCAATTGGACACTGGAGAAACTACGGTAAGTCAGCGGGAAAGAAAATCACAGAAAGCACTTGCTTCATATGGACCTGGGAAGAGTTTTGAGACAGAAGGAAGTGTTAGTTTTTGTCTGTAAAATGCAAGCCCATCTTATTTACTTTGGGGGAATTTGTGAAAGAAAGGCCACATCCAATAACGTTTCCTTCCTGGTTCGGTTAAAAGTTCATCCTTCTGCCTGGGAGGCCAGGTGGTGTGCTGCTCACTACGTCTGTGACCTTGGGGAGTAACCTACCCACCTCGAGTTTCTGTTTCTTCATCTCTAAGGTCTGGAATGTAATAATATCCCCTTGATTACCACTAATATTGTGTACTTAGCATTTTACAGTTCTGTTATAATAATGATATAATTTCTTGAGCGTCTACCACGTGCTCAACACTATGCTTTTACTAGGATGAGGGCTCTGTGTGTGCGACCTGCTAATCTTCACAAGAACACCGCTGGGTGCTGCTCCTACCCTGCGTTACACGCCACCTGCTCATTTCACACCCAGGGACCCAGTTGTTGCCGCCACTAGCCAGCACCGTTTTTGATGCTGAAAATACAGCAGGTGGAAGCCAGAGAAGGTCCCTACTTGCACGCAGCTAACAACTGGTGTGTGAGCATGAAAATATATGATACGATGATAAGCATCATGAAGAAAATGACAATAGGATGCATGACAGTGCCAGAGGCCCCTTTACACTGATGTTTGGGACGGCCTTTCTGAGGAGCTGGTAATTAAGCCAAAAGGAAAAGTCACTGCAGGATCTGAAAGAACTTTCCTGAGGCCCTAAAGGAAGGATGGTCACTGCGTGTGTGCAGGGCATCAAGGCAGCTGTGCGTCCGGAAGTCAGCACAAAAGGTGCACAGCAGTCCTCCCTCCTCCACCGGGGATGCACCCTCAGGCCCCCAGTGGATGCCTGAAACCGTGGACAACGCCAAACCCTACACAGTCTGTGCTTTTTATTACACATGCACACCTGTGAAAAAGTTTAATTCATAAAGCAGGCACAGTAAGAGAGTAACAACAGTAACAGTACCACAGAACAATTATGACAACACACTGTAATAGACGTTATATAGATGCGGTCTCTCTCTCTCTCTCCCTCTCTGATAACCAGTCTGACAACCGAGAGAGACAGCTGCTGTGTGACTAATAAGCAGCGTGGACGCACTGGACAAAGGGATGACCCGTGTCCCGGGCAGGAGGGAGTGGGACGATGGTGCCCGATTTCATCGTGCTGCTCAGGAAGGCGCACAAGTGAAAACTCATGAATTGTTTATTTCTGGACTTTTCCATTTACTATCTTAGGGCCATGGTTGAGCGCAGGTACTGAAACCGAGGAAAGCAAAACCGTGAGCAAGGGGATGACGGTAGTGACAAAGGTGTAGTCTGAGAGGTAGCCAGAGGCGACATTAGGTGGGGCCTTGTAGGTCAAGGTCTGAAGTGCAGATTTACTCCATGTGAAGAGGGAAAGCCTTGGGAGCACGCCAAGCAAAGCAGTAACACAATAATCTTGTGTTCTTTAAATCCCTGTGGCTGTTCTGCGAAGGATGTACTCTAGGGCACACTTACTTGCTGGATTAAGTGCAAACACAGACCAGCTAGGAGACCCCTGTAGTCATCCAGGCAAGAGGTGAGAGCAGTCTGGAGAAGGGGATGGTGGGTAGGAAAGTGGCTGGGTTCAGGATGTGGCTTGGAGGTAGACCTGACAGGGGCCCGCCGATCTTGCTGGGGACGTGGGGTGGCTGGAGAGGCGGTGGGAAAAAAGGCTTCCAGGTGGCTCCTAGGATTTTGGTTTGAGCAGCTAGACAGTGCGGGTGGGGGTAGGTATAGGGGGTTGTGATGGAGCAACATTTCCCTAAAATAGTGAAGACTGGGAGGTACAAATTTGCCCTGACAAAATCAAGTGCTCTCTTTTGGATACAGGCTAAGGAACCTGTGCAAGGTCGAGTCACTAATCCGTGACGGGGCTGGGATTCGAACCCAGGCTGGCCAGGCTCTGGAGCTCATGGCTCAGTAACAGCACCTGAAGGCGCTACACGTGACAGCTTTTCTGTGAAGAGAGCAGATTGCCACCAGGCCTCCCGCAGCTCACTGACCTGTTCGACGTGGCCCTTCCGCATCTCCAGCACAGCCAGGTTGTTGTAGGCCTCGGCGTGGCTGTTGTTGTTGGCCAGAGCCAGCCGGAAGCACTGGTGGGCCAAACCCGTGTCTCCTATCCCCTACAAAGGAAAAGCATGCATGTGCGCACACAAACCCTTGCGCTTCCTCCCGCCGTCCCCTCCCATCTTTCTTCGTGTAAATCTTTTCTGCTCCCGCGGGAAAAGCAGCAAGTACCATTCACAGGAGTCGTGCGTTATGTGTATGGAAGAGGATTGAACCTGGGACTATAAAATGAGTGATGGTGACTCTTAGCGATCTCTGAACTGCTACATGAGACTGTTACCAAACCTGAATTCACAATACCTGAACACGGCCTCAGACTAACCTGTGCTACCTTTCCCCCCAACAGACATTGGATTAGAGGAGCAACGTACCACGGCGACGTGCCCCAGGTTGTACCAGACGTCAGCCGCCTCTTCTTCGTTTTCGGCCAGAGAAAGGGCGCGCTCGAACGAGGCCAGAGTCATGTCGTACTGCTGGGCGTAGAAGCAGCAGAGCCCCAGATTGTTAAAAAGCTGGCAGTTGTAGACCCCCATCTGCAGGAGTCGCCTTTGAAAAGAGCACACAGATTTTTAGTGTCAGACCGACTTTATAAATAGACACATGTATTTTCACAAACTTAGAAATGGATGTATTGTATAATTTTAACACGCCCAAATATAAAGTACTGCAGTCAATGAAAAACATGTTAAAGCAAACACAAAAGTAGGTCTTTTTTAACAGTACTAGTTATGGGAAATGTGTCCAAAGGCAAGGGCAAAAACAACTTATGTAAGTGTTTCCCCCCAAAAGCTGTTAGAGAACCAAACTAAGAAAAAAACAGTCATGTAAAGTAGAGCCCACACGTTTTTGGTTCACAGCACTTTAGTGCCCATAGGTGAGCTCCTCAGGCCCTCTGACCTGCTTCGAGGACCGCGTCCGGCATTTAGCTCCAGGTGTTCAGCTGCATTGGGTCCTGTTTTTGGTTATAAGCATCTTGTGGCTCAGCTGCATCTACTGACCTCCAACGGCTCCCACCGAGGAAGACAAGAGCGCCAATGGATCCCTACAGTATCTGCTTAGCTTTCGTACTACAGCTCAAGAAGCCCAGTCGGCTTCTGTGTGTCATTAATCCCAAAGGACAAAGGACAAGCCAGTTCAAGTAAGCAAGTGCAGTCTACCCCTGCCACCCTGAGGAACCCATGACCCACTTTAGGGCTGGGGGCCAGAACCAGCTGCACGTGACCAGACAGCCTTGTATTATCGTGTTTTATGTTTCAACATGAATTTGAGGAGGACTCTTGCCAGCTGCCGGCTACGGCCCAAAGAGGAAATGAAAATGTAAAAACTGACCCAGAAACCAGCTGTAGGATAAGATGAGTATGTGTTCAAAAGAGAACCAGAGAACGGCGTTTATGGAGACAGAAGAATTGTGTGGACAGAAGTTGACAGTACTTCCCAAAACCTGGATCCTGTTTCTGGTCCTTATCGGGGCTCAGAACCCGGGGCCTGCCACTCAGCAAATCTCATCAGCTTCGAGGTCTTTACGCCATACCCAGAGGAACTAGTGAGGGCAGAGATGGCGAGAGATGCTGCTGGTCACTACCCAGCTGTTACCGACCACTGAGCAAACGGCTAATTCACACGCTGCCACAGTGCTAGAAACTCAGGCGACTGTCCAGGTGTGTTTCTACAAGATGTCAAGTACCTGTGCATTTCCAAATTACTAGATGTCACTTTCAATGCTCGCAGATCATCTGGGTGTTTGAGTTTTTAGTCTCACACAGAGACGGCTTATATATCATTTCCCTACATCTTTGTTCCATCTTTACTTCTGCTTCACCAATACCGCACAGGAAGGCAGTTCACAAAGTAACGGTGGAGCGCACCTGTAAAAGCGGAGAGCGATTTCCGGCTGATCAGAGTAAAAGTGGTTGCTCCCGATGCACGCGATGGCTTCCATGTGTGTGTTGTCCTGTTTCAAGACTTCTTTGTAGCATTCGGTGGCAGAGGAGATGTCGTTCATTTCCTAGTTTCCACCGAGACAGGACGGCAATGCTTTATTACTGTTGCCAAGATATTCTTTTCATTCCGACTGATTCACACTCTTTCATTCAATATTCACTGAGAGCCTACCAAGTGCCAGACTCTGTCCTAGGCCCAGGGGACACAATGTGGACAGAGATAAAGTGACTATCCCTCAGGAGGCTACATCTGGTAGGGAAGACAAACCAAGGAACACACGTAACACGACAAGGATAAGGGAGGGGTGTGGAGACAAACAGAGCTGGATAAGGAGACAGGGCGGGTGCTGCCCCAGAAGGGCTCCGGAGCCGGTGCCAGGTGAGCAGGCCTGAAGGAGGGGAGGGACTCAGACCCGTGCACAACTGGGGAAGCGACACCTGGGCAGAGGGGGCAGCAACTATAAGAGCCTCAGGTGGGAACACTTGCCACGCATAAGAACCACACAAAAGCAGGTGAGGCTGCAGAGGGAGAGTGGCACAGAGGGAGGGCAAAGAGGCAGCCAGGAGCTTTGGTAGCCATGGTAGAAACCTCAGGTTTCTTTCTAAATTAAGGGAAAGCCATTAGAATTAAGTGCAGAAGAGTAACATGATTATCTTTACGTTTTTAAAGAGTAACTTGCTGGCTACACACAGGACACACCAAAGTGGGGAAGAATGGTAGGAAAGATAACAGGAGTTTCCCTGACAATCGCAAGTAAGTGTGCTTCATGTTGTTAATAATATTCACAGCTCTCAAATCCACCTTCAAGGCCAGGACAGGCTCCACATCCCTCGTGGAAACGTCCCGAACGCCCTACTTCACACAGCTCTCTTCCGCCTCTCAGCTGACGGGCACCTGCTATGTGAACCCCTCGCTTGTTCTTACCACTTAAGGACTCATATCTTTTGTTTGATTTTAATCATAACGTATTTTAATAAATCCAAAACTCCAATGGTTGTAAGAATCACCACACAGTGCTTTTTTATCCCATGGAATTTTTTTAACCCCCATGGATTTCGGTTTGGGAGGGTTTTTTTTTTTTTATTTAAGGACTTTATTTTTTAGAGCAGTGTTAGGTTTGTAGTAGAATTGAGGGGTCATTATAAAGATAAGTGCATTTCATTGTTCAATATTAAAAATTACATCCATTAATATTAGTACCAATCTCATCAATATTAATATTATGAACAGAGTTTTGACCTTGTGGACTCCTTGAAAGGGGTCTCAGGACCCCCAGGAACCTCTGTTTGACACCTTGAGAAATGCTGATATTAGAATGATATTTGGGGCCTTTCTCCCCACTCCCCCTCACTCATCCTCAGGAGGCACACAGAGCGTGCATGTCTCAGCCCCTCTGGGTCTCTCTGGAAGCCGGCTGGCCCTCATGGCACCCATGTGCTCTGCCCTGCCGTGTGGCGCAGGCTCTCCCAGCTGCAGAGGGAGTGCCGGGTGGACAGTCAGGTCAGACACGGCGGCTTCGTCCATTGAACTCAGAGGCAGGACACTGTTAAATCCTTTGGGTCCCAGATCTAAAGCCACCTGCTCCAGTTCTGCCTTTATCAGTAACAAAGCTAACAGTTTACCCTCCATTTGTCTGCATATTGTATGGACCTCTCAACTGTTTCTCAGCTTGGAGCAAGGACCCAGGTGTTAATTATTAGTCCCATAAAACCTCAGTAAGACATTCATAGGTTGATCCAAACCCATGCTTTACATTTGATATTCTTATTCGAAGTCCTGCCAGGACTTAGCTCCTTAAGAGAAGAGGTAACCAAAATTTTCTCCAAAACACAGAAGCACCTGGCGTGCTTGTGACACAAATGCCTGCATCCCACCTGCTTTCACAGAGAGAGAACGGGCCACGCCTCTCAGACACCCCAAAGTCATCTTTGCACCAGTAAAGTTCACAGGCCACAGACATAATACTTCCTACAGCGATGCTTCCAATTTCAAGCACTTTTTAACAAAGAACAATTCAAATAAAGACCTGCATTGTGAATGAATAAACGAAATGCCTCACGAGAAATTCAAACCACAACTAAATAAATTTAGCAAGGCTAAGTCATTTTAAACAAGTTTCTGTACAAAACAAGCAACGAGCAATAGCAGGCAGCCCAGCATGTTCATTTTTAAATAGGAAAGACTTAAAGGACACAAGGCCAACACGAAAGTGACAAATAAAAAGAAAATAACATAAAGGAAACGAGAAAAGTATTATGTGCATACAAAAGGTCTCTAGAGGCACATGCAGTTGGAACAGACGTCACTAGTGAACCCTCGAGCCGCAGTCACGTGAAGAGAAAAAGGCGACACTGGGCACCTGTGCGTGGTCAGCTCTCCCCTGAGGGAAGCCACCTGTGACCTCAAGGGGAGGCAGGGAGCCCGACTGTTTCAAGAGTTTAGTCCTGATCACCCCACGTGTGCATGACATTGTCCCCACAGGCAGGATGCTTTCCTCTCTGCTTCTTCCTTCCTGTGAGTGCCAAGTCGAATTCGATGTTTCTCACAAAGCCCTCCCCTGTACGCTTACAGAAAGGTGGGTTCCTCCAACTCCCGGGCAGAACAGAGCCGGGAAAGGAAGAAGGTGGCGGATCACAGGATCTGCTCAGGGCCTCGGCCGGGCCCAGCCCTGGCAACTGTGACCACAGCAGAGGCTGGGAAGGAATACTGACCGGCAACCACATGCTAAAGATGTCGGCATTCTCCAGGTCTCTCCGCCGGCACTGCCGGCCGAGGAAAGGCCAGCAAAGGGACTGACGTGTGCAGAAGGCGGAGCAGGAAGGCCCAGGGGCTCTGACTGCATTGGGGTGATCGGCACTGCGTGTGAACGCCACTGGTTTCACGGTCTATTTTATCATCCTTCCTTTCTGAGCTTCTGGGTCAAAACTCTGTTCATGTTCAATGTGGAGTCACTCAAAGATACCAGAGGTACTGACGTAGTGTCTTTACTGAATGACCGAAATCTTCTACTTACGTGTTTATTGTAATTATATTCCAAAAGGGGAAACAATCTTCATGATAACACGTCGGTCTGACTGAATGCACACACTAAAATCTCTTACTCCATTGGTGAACTAGAGGACAGCAATCACAGTTTCACAAATCCTTCTCCTTGCTAGGACCCCACAGGACTACGGGCTGACTTAAGAAGCACATGACCTCAGTTTTACATCAACTTTTTAAATACCTTGAACTCACCTCATGGATCCTGGCAATTCCACAGAGGAGGGTCACTTCTCCGGGGAACGTATCTAGGCCTTGTTTGAAGAGGTTCAAAGCAGTCACGGGTTGGTCCAATGAGATGTAAACCTAGAACCAAGACACATTTCAGTAAACATACTCACTCTTAAAATAATACAGCATTTGTTATGATGAGTTTATAATAACTGCTTAGTAATAAATTATCTCCTAGGTATTACAGTAAAACATTGTGTAGGATTAATTTCCAACAATGACGCTATAGTTTCATTTCCACGTGTTGTGGAAATAAAGCTTTCATTCATTTATTCCTTCAACAAATGCTTGTTGTGGGCTTACTACTGTCCCAGAGCCTGAGCAAGAACGAGACAAGGACCGAGGGAAAGCATTTTTAGGAGGGAACAGACACGCGTGTGTCTGCAGGTTGGCACAGAAAAGCGATGAGAAGACTGGAGATGAAGACGCAGGAGAAAGGAGGTGTGACCTGAGAAGGAGCAGCGGGGGAGAGCTGTGGAGAGAGGTTTCGGAAAGGGCCCTCGGCAATGGAGGGGAAACAGGCTTGTGAGGTGAGAGTCCAGACGTGAGAGAGTCGGCACTTGGTGGCGTCCACCCCCTGAATGAGCCATCAGCACGTGAGCATGGATAACCCACACACAGAAGAGGAATCTCTAAAACAGAGAATTATGCTATGTGGAGGAACGTAAGGTTGTGACTTTTTTCTCTTTGTGATCACAGATCCTTGATTTCTTCCCAGGCAGCGAGTCTGTGGTTTGAAGGCCCAGACAGACACCCAGACAACTGTGCACAGTGTTACCGCCACAGCAGGAGTTCAGAGGGATACGCAGGAGTAAAACTTCTTCGACTTTTACCTTATAGGTTTCTAAACTGCTTTTTAGAATATAATAAATAAGTTAATATGCCAAGTAATATAAAATAATAATTTTAAAAACCATCCAAAATTTTAAGAAACAGTGCTGTTCCTAAAGTCTGCTGTTCTCTATTATGCAACAATCATTCCTTCATATATTAAAGAAAATAAGTGAATTTTACTTCTATACACTCTATAGTGGATTTAAACAAATTAAATTATAAAAAAAAAAAAAAACAGGGTAAACCATGTACTTAGCGATAGTCAAAACTAAGAGCACATTTTTAAACCACGTGGCAAGAGATTATCAAACACCATGACCTGAATTTTAATTTCAAGCTGTCGGAAAGTATGAGACGACTGTGATTCTTACAAACCTTTTTAAGAATTTAAGTTCAATACATGATGTATAGCAGATGCAGATGCCGGATGATTTCAAACGTTTCTGAGAACCACTGTGCACACTCTAAGATCAGCACACTAAATTTTATAGCACAGCTTTCACTTTGTTTCCTTTTAGTATGCTAATTTTTAATGCCCTTTTAGGAAGAAGTAGCACTTCCTTTTATATCTCATCTTCTTTTCAACTGCTTTCCCACACTTTTTAATCGAAAAAATTCTTAGAGGTACAGTGGATGATATCGTAACCACCACTTCATCAAATATTTCTTTTAAAGTAGCCTTGGTGAGGGTCAAGAAGCAACTTGGTCCTGATGCTGAAATCCTAGGTTGTGGCTGTCAGGGGCACTAAGGGGCAGTGAAGTAGGCTCTAGAATCACCACATCCTGAGGCTGAATGCTGGCTCCTAAGAGCCCAGTGACCCTAAAATCTTACTTACCCTCCTTATCTTTTCCCTAAGAGTACAAGGAAACATTGAACCCTACCTTGTGGGGTTGCTAGAAGGCAGGGGTGTCAAACTCATTTTCACTGGGGGCCACATCAGCCTCAAGGTTGCCTTCAAAGGGCCGAATGTAATTTTAGGACTGTATAAATGTAACTACTCCTTACCAGTTAAAGGAGAGCTTGGCGCTGCTGCCCAATAGAAACAAGGGCTGCCCAGTAGAAACAAGGGCAGGATAAAACAAGGGGGAGGGCGGGATTCGGCCCGCCGGCCTTGTGTTTGCCACCTGTACCATAGGGGTTAAACTGCATATGGAATAGACCTGATACCATACTTTATACTGAGCAGGTGGTCCACAAAGGGAAAATATTGTCTTTGTTGTTCTGGCAGAGCCGAGAAATAAGGGACCTACATGAGAACAACCCTGTCCGGTGCAGTGTGCTTGGGCAGCAGAGTGTCGGCAAAAACACTCCGTCTCCACCCGGCAGTGCCTATGGGGCCCGTTACCCAGGGGAACACAAAGCCGTGGGATTTTCCTCAGCTCCAATGCTTAATCTCTCAAAGGGGTTTTCTTATTTTTCATGGCAATTAGTTTCTCCTCAAACAGTTACTCTTCTTATAGTCGCACATTTTCCCTTGCTAAAACGAAAAATAAGTTAAGTCTGAACACATTAACTTGCTAGAATATTCCTGAAGAAACTGGCAACGCTCCCCATGCATTGAAACAGTTATTCTGAGAAGACAGGTTTCACTTAGACTAAGAATACTTACTTTTGCCAAGTAGAGAAATGTATCGATCATTTCCTGCTGTTTCAGGGCTGATTTAAACTGTTTTTCTGCTTCACGATACATTCCTAACCTAAGAATAGCCATAAAAAATTAGACATTCACCTTAAAAAGAAATACTGTATAGCACTTACTCATACCCCAGGACGTGAACAGAGACAAATTACATCTGTAAGAGTAAGCATGCAATAAAGGGGGTAAAGTCCTACACACACATTCATATTACCATGCAGTTTATCTAGTTCAGCAAAAAGCTGCCCATTTCCCGTATTCACTGTCTCGCCCTCGAGTGCCGTGTAAAGAGTCTCTTGGCGGTCTAGTCACCGCAGGACTAAAAGCTGCTGGTAAGCCAGGTCGCACTGGTTTACGATCAGAAGGACACACGGCAAGTGACCTGAATAAATGCTCAGAGTCTCTGTTTTCCTGGAAGAGCTAAAGGATGGCTTTTCTGGGAGAACATCTTCTGCTCTGAGACAAAATCTCATTTTTAAAGCCATGCTTACACAATTTCAGGGTAAGTAGTGACTGCCACTTGAGTATATAGCGATACCATTTCATTATTCTAGAAACATTTTCTTTTCCTTTTTTGGTGTCTGATACTGATTGCCCTCATCTACAGAAGAGAGATTTGTTCCTTGCCTATCTACAACCGTCCTGGTGTCCCCACCCAGCTCTTCTGCCCAGGGAACACTTTGTTACCCCTAAATCAATCACTAAATCACACTTCAGCCTGTCCTGCACAGGTCTGTCGGGCTTTCTAAGAACTAATCATCCCCAGTGTCCAAGAGCTACTTATGCACTTTAATATTGGGTTTTTTTTTAGATTTTATTTATTTATTTTTTTAGAGAGAGGAGAAGGGGAGGAGAAAGAGAGGGAGAGAAATATCAGTGTGCGGTTGCCTCTCATGCATGCCCCATTTGGGATCTGTCCTGAAACTCAGGCATATGCCCTGACTGGGAATCGAACCAGTGATCCTTTGGTTCACAGCCTGCGCTCAATCCACTGAACTACACCAGCCAGACTAATATTGCTTCTATTTTGTGAAATAAAGTCAGGACAATAGACAGTATGTTCCACTGTGCTACTTTCATTTAAAGGCTTGAAAACATAGCTTTGATCTTCTTCCCTAACCTAAGCCTCAGACGTTGGTGTGGCTGTTTCCCAACAGCTGTTTAAAGACATAGGATTACAGGGGGTAAAAGTGACCCCCCAAAACCTGTCCTAAAATGAGAATGTGAGATATGGCAGAAGTCCCCACCTCTTCAAAGGTGTCACAACTTTTACAAGGAGTATTTATAAAACTTAATCAAAGAACTCTAAAAGTTCTGGAAAACAACATATTTATACAACAACTTCAATTAAACATGCAAGTCTAAAACACGCGGCTGAAGCTCGTCACTGATTTCCACGAACACCTCATATTCCACGAGCGAATGTGTATTTTTATCTAACAACTTGTCTCTTTCCCAAAATGAGTTAAAAGGGATTACAACAAAAAGACACATAGGATAAAAATACAAAAACAGAAATTGATTTTTTAAAAAACAAACAATGGAGATGGAAAGATAAACAAATGTTTTCATAAAAAGCAATCAGAGCTATTGAGCTACCCAGAAACCAAAGAATAAGAAGGAAGGACGGGTCATATGTCTTTTATTGCTGCATCCTCAAAGATAATTTCTTCTGGGGCTATCAAAAAGGGATTTACCACATGGCTTCTCGTGCAAAGGAAATGGAGTGGGTCATGGCTGAGGAAAGTATAATGAAAACATCAGTCAAGTTCACGAACACAGAGTCAGAGTGCAGAGATAATCCCTACCAACTGCCGACTTCTTCTCTGCAATTCAATCCCCTAAACACCAGGAAGCACCAACTGCACACACACCTCACGATGGTGAGGGGAGGCAAAACTGAAGATGACCACCGTGTCCTGAGGGCACCATAGAGACTGGAAGAAAGGATGCTCACAAGTAAACGTGGTATTTTGACCATGAGAAAAAAAGTGCTGGGAGAGCACAGAGGAGGGGTGAACTGACGTTTCCGACAGAAGCGAAGGGAGTAGGCGCACAGGCAGGAAAGCATGGGGCGTGTCGGGGAAGGCCCGGTTGTCCCGGTCCCGCTGAAGAGGAGGACGCAGCACAGAAGGGGGGAAGTGAGAGACACGGGCGAACACGCCGCCTGAGACAAGATCGTGGCCATCACACTGAAGTCCAGACCTCATTCCAAAGGTGATGGAAATTTACCAAAGAATCTGACAAGAGCTGTTTTTTCTCAACAGTCCTTGGATCGTATGTATAGGAAGGACTGATTGGGGCAAAATAAATAAATAAATAAATAAATAAATAAATAAATAAATAAAATAGTAGCAGAAAATTCCAACAAGAAGCTAACGTAAGAGTCAAACAAATGACACTAAGTGCCAGAATGAGGGCAAGGGTTGGTACTGGGCAGTAAGGGAGCAACTGCTGGCACCGGGGAGGGGCCAGCAGGAGCAAAGAGACAAAGGCGATTTGGGAATCCATCCCTGGTGATCCACCCCTGCACTCTGTGGCTGCTCAGTAAACACTTTACTGAGTGTGTGCGTGAACGAATAAATGAGTAATACATCCATAACGAAGATGGGAAGCTATTAAGAAACAGAGGAGAATGATAATGTGACAAAACATACTCATTTAAATGTCATCCTATGTGGATGGCAGAAGGAACCTGGGTTGTGCTTGTCCTTAATTATTAAAGATTTCTGAAGGTTTTGCTTGAGAGTGCACAATTTCAAGCTTGTCTTTGGAAATTATATTCATGAGTTTAATGTTATAATGGTCTAAAATCACCTTTTAGTAGAAAACACTTCCTCAATCTAACAGTAGGGAAAAAATAGAGTTCAATGTGAATATATCTAATTAAAAAGTAGTTCTTAATTTCAACATTAAAAGGAAGAGCATCCCTTTGGTTTAATTTATGTATTTCCTTCTCCTCACAGTATTTGCCTGAAAACTGGAGTTTATAAATATTGAAGGATGCTCACAGTAACCGGTCTACCTTGGTTCTGAATAATAAAAGACATTTATCCTTATCAAATATAATTTTTCCACTTGTCTCTTCTTTTCAAATGCTCCAAGTGCATTTCAATACCAGACAACAAGTTTCCTCTCATGCATGCCCCATTTACTTACTTACTAGTTGCTGTATAATGTTTATAAACTCAATTAGAACTTTTCTGATCTCTCAATTAATTAGCTTAAAAATGTACTTAAATTGTAAAAATGAAAGAATATTCAGACCCCAGACAGACACTATGGAATTGCACAAATAATACGAGAACGAGCAGCAAAGTGCTGAGCTCAAATTCTTGTTCTGCCACATGCTTGTCAGCCACATGGATTTGAGCAGATCCCTCACCTTTCTGAGGCTCAGTTTCCCTCATCTGGACAAGGGTTAACGGCAGCAACGCCCCCCGCGGTGCTGTGAGATTGGGTGAGATAGCCAACCTGCAGCACTTCAGAGATGTGAGGCAACAGCGCAAACACGAGAGCCAAGCTGTGTGTGCAGCGGGAATCAAGGGACTCGATCGCAGTCCCAGGCCTGTTACCAACAAGTTCCCGATGCAGAGCACAGCCTTTCTCTGGCCTCAGCTTCCCCGTCGGTAAAGGGGGGGTTGTGCTGATGGCCTCCAAGTTCCCCCCTCCCAGCTCTGCACTTTTACTATTCTAAAGGTGTCCGTTCTTTGTGCCACCATGTGATGGCTAAGTAAATGCTTTCTCAAGAGAGCCAAAGAGTTTTTCATTTCTTCATGAGAAAAATCTACCCCTCGCCCCCTCAAAAATGACCAGGTTGGAAACTCTTAAGTACGTTGCCACTTCTAAGCCCTTCACAGATAACCCAGGTTTTACCTGTAGTAGCACTTGCCAATCTGCACTTTCCACCACCAGTCCTTATACTGCGAATGCTCTGTGGAAAGGGCAGCCAGGTCCAAAGCCTTTGAAAACAAGTCACTTTAGGTTAGGATTTTCTTTTCGAACAATAAACAGAAACAGCAAATAATGCAATAAACCATATAATTAGCATCAATCGAAACATGCTTTAGAAATCAGAGAGCAGCTCAAGTTGCTCGTGTTTCCAGATGGCCCCGCCGATTTTCCCCGAGTAATCCGTTCCAGACCAGAGGGCTGGCAGCAGAGGAGATGTAAACCCTGATTAAAGGGGCGCCGAGGTACAACATATTCGAATGCAATTTTAATACACCACGCACAAAACTGACATTTGAAAACCCGTAAGTTTTTTCCCTCTCCCCACCAGTGATTGACTGTCTAATGATTCAGAACGCCTCCAGACTCAGCGGCAGTCAGCCTTCGGTGTGTTAGCCTGGCCTAATCACAGGCCCTGCTGTAACCAGAGATGTGGAGAAACAGAAAAAGACCAAGGAAGCAGGTAGAACGAGGTTTGGGAAACAGGATCATGAAGATGCTGGGTACTCGGGTAACTGCCATCTTCAAAAACCTTCATTCCATTATTCTGACGTCACCTCGAGTTCCAGTAACTCTAAGGGCCAGACTTTCCTTGGGGGCAGGCCAAAAAAAAATCCCCTTGATCACTTTCATATTTTACATGTGTTTACCCCATCTCTCTCATGTCTTCTAGTTTACTTGTTCCTTCTGGTGTTTATTCAAGACCCAACAAGAAATGACTAAACAGGAATTAGAATTGTATGCAGAGGAAGTGGAAACCATTTGGACAAGAGAAAAGCAAACCAACCTTCACACAAATTGGAAGCTCATAGAAATCTGATGTAAAGAGTTGGTGAATGAAAGCTCATGTAAAGATTTGGGGAATAAAAACGCAAGTTATTAGGTAAAAGAGAATTCTGATTTTAAAGTAATACTATTTTTTCTATCAAGGTTGAAAAACTTTATTCTTTAGACAGTGTTAGTGTAATCGTGACGACCAACAATTTAGTTAAAGTAACTCTTAGATATTCAGTTCTGATTATCTCAGAATGTATCCCACATTATTGTCCATTTCTTAATATTAACTCTTTTAAAACTGAAATAAATGCCAGCAACATTCCTTGGATCTCCTCCTGCGAAACCAGTACCATTTCTTTGTGTTCCCCATCTTCTCTTGCTCCAAGGGAGACTTCCAAATACGCAAACAATTTGAAAAATGGTGTCCCCATGCTGGGGGTCTAACAGACTAGAAAAACCAACATCTCTACTTGAAGGCTGTGGAAATTTGAAAACAAGACACACACAACTGTCATACGCTTAGAAATTTGGCGGCCGCCCAAGGCAACCAGTAGGAAAGCACCTCTGATTTCTTTAGCATGTTAAAAACCAGAATTCTTATTTTTTAGCTCACTTTCAAAACATACAAAAAGTATTAAAAAAAGGCATGCTTTCTGTTCACTGTCTAAATTCTTATTCTATTCAGAAAATAACACTTGTGGGGAAATCTGAAGTGACAGTTTAATGGAATGATCTGATCCGTAACAGAATCACAATGTGTCAAGCCCTGACCAGTGGGAAGCGGGCACAGGACTTGGTCCCACTCGGTGCTTCCCTTCCAGAACACAGCACAGGACAAACGTGTGGGCACCCAACAAGTACTTGTTCAGAGAATAACCCCATCAGACAGCAAACCAATAAACAAACCAGTGAACAAAAAGGAAAAGAGAGGAACCAACGATTTGTGCTTTTTACTAAATAAAAGCAAAACAAATTGCTTAACTCTAAGTTCTATAAGATGGTGTACATGTATTGGAGGTAAGCAGAAAAAATAACAAGCAGGATATGATCATAAGCATTTTATTTTCTTACTGGCCCTCACTTATAGCTAAATTTATAAATGAAAACTTGCTATGACGTTATTGTTGAAAATCGTGGGTGGGGGTTGAAGTAAAATTAGACTTAATCTCCATTAGTGCCATCAGCTGGAACTTTTTTACTCACTGTTGTGATCCGAGCTGCTGGCACAATGCGTGCATTCCACAGATGTCTGTAGAACTAATGCATCTTAATCCCTAATACTGTCATTTTCACTTTTAGGTAACACCTCATAGTCTCAGTCATAAATGTATCTTTTAGAGTTACAATTCTATTTAAAATACTAAATGGTGTACTTAGCTTAGCATTACAAAATAAACACTTTTCTTGTTTCTGCCTAGCTTTTATGATCATGATTTTTAATGTCTGCATAAAATTCACTGCTCAATTTATTATAACTTACTAAACTCATCTTCTGTCATTGAACTTTTAAGTTGTTTCTCGGATTTTTTGCTACAACAACTAACTCTATAATGAACATCTTTGCAAAGACAGTGCTTTACTTTTTCATGAAATTTCTTGAGAAACTACAGAAAAAAAATGACTATCTTTATAGCTACTTGCCATATATTATCAAATTATTATACCATTTAAGATATCATCTAGAATATATAACAATATACTCCATTTCCCCCCAGCATTTTTTCAAATTTCATAAATGTAAAATCGCAAGTCCAAAATTTCTTTAATTTACATTTTTGTTGTTAGTAAGAGAGTGCTAACAAATTGACACAGGCTCTTTTATAGTTAACGAACACCAACATTCCTAAATCATGCCTGACGTGCATATTTCACCCGTCTATTGCCTCTCACCTGCGTTCTAACCCTGTTCACTGTCCAGAGGTGCCTGCGGAGCAACAGGCCGTTTTCCTATGCGAGTGCTTTGTGAATCCAGCCAGAGCTGTGAAATATTCTGTTGTTCGCTAGTTCACGTTTTTATTTCTTCATTGATCAAATCTCTAAAAGAAGTCCTTAAAGTAATTTTCTAAACAGTGTTTTTTAATAGCGTATAAGATTCTATTTCAAGAGTCAAAAGTTGTGCTCTAAGTTGCTCGTTCTAGTGCACTGTCTCTCTGTTCCCAAGAACAAAACTGCAACATTTATAAATGGAGGCTCCAGTTCTCCACAGCATTTGGTGTCACTGCCTTTGACTAAGATACACCTGAGAGTCATTTTTGTTGCGCCTTTTCTCTTATTTTGTTCATTCCTTTCACTGAACCAGGAGACACCCCGTCCTGTGTGTCCGTTTGTTACACAGAGCGCTGGCAGTCGAGTCTCTGTTCCGACGCTAGAAGGCCTCGTCTTAATCACGGGTTTTCATACTATATTCTAAGCAACAGTCCCCAGTCATGGTTGAAAACTTGCACTGCCTGTGGAGATTGTATTTCCAACACATTTACCAGATTACGATTCTGATTAAAGTCTAGCATAGATCCAGAAATCCCTTCTTTTCCAATTCCCCAGGCAGCCCCGGCTGGCGTGGCTCAGTGGATTAAGAGCCAACCGGTGAACCAAAGGGTCACCGGTTCAATTCCCAGTCTAGGACACATGCCTGGATTGCAGGCCAGATCCCCAGCAGGGGGTGTGCAAAAGGCAACCACACATTGATGTTTCTCTCCCTCTCTTTCTCTCTTTTCCCTCTTTAAAAATAAATAAAAAAAATGTTTTTAAAATAAAAATAAAATAAAATTCCCCAGGTAATTCAGAAACAGCCTGATTCAGGAACCAGCCAGCAGTCCTAGGATCTGAGGGGCAGGAACTCAGGGAAGGGGAGGGGTGGGGCAGGCGGTGGGAGGGGGGTCAGGGAGGAGGCCCAGAGGGTATGTGGTTAGTCTGCTAAACTTCGGCTTCAGTTCAGGGAGCTCTCCTTCTGTCCACTTATGTATTATAAGAGCTCATTTTTTTAAAACAGGTTTTCTACTTCAATAACAAATTTAAATGTCATTGCTCTACTAAGATCAAATTTTTAAAAATCAGTGCAGATAAAGAACTGTAGAAGCATTCTATAATACTTACGTAATATGTGCAGGGTAAAGTCTGCGATTAGACTATAAACTCAGTTATGGCAGAGGGTAAATCCTGGTTCCCACCTAGCTCCTATTCCTCAACATCATGGAAATGTGCAGGTGTAGAAGGGCACCCTCAACACGAATACATTAACAAAGACATCACCACTGTGGCTGACCTACAAATAGCATTTGACCCGTCTGCTTTCTAAACGCATTGCCTACAGCCTCCCTGTTCACAGACCTCACTCCAGCCACACTGGCCTCACTACCGTTCCGTAAACAGCCCAGTGATGCTTCCCTGCAGGACCTTTGCAGTTAAGGTTCTCGCCAACCTGTATGATCTTCCTACATGAAACCACAGGGCTCATCCCCCTCCGCTCAGGCCTTTGTTTCAGTGTCTTCTCAGAGCGGACTTCGCTGACGACCTCCCACGCCACCCAAAACAGCATCTCCCCCCCGTCCTCATCTACTCTTACCTGCTCTCCTGCTTTTCTCTTTGCCAATTGTTCATGACCCTGTGACATTTTATTTTATACATTTTTAAATTTGCTAATTGTCTCTATTCCTTGACAAATCAGAATTATAATCCCCCAAAGAGCAGAGATTTTTGTCTGCTGGCTTCATTCTGTGATCTCAGGCCTAGAACAGTGCCTGGCACACGGTAGTGGCTCAAAATACACTGGCCGAAAGAATAAATGCCTCTTCAATAAATGAAGCAATCTTCAGAAAGTCAAGACAGAGCTTTATGGTACTCTATTAGTTAGGGACACATTTACTCATTTATGAAAAGAAATGGTGTTTGGTGTTTTCTTTTTCATGTCAGCATGACGATGTGGTTTTATCTATCACACTGAGAGCCTCGGACCAGGCTCCACTTTGCACTAAGTGAAAATGGCATCTACTGACTTTTATTTACAGAACTGTGCCTGGATTTTCAGCTGCCCCAAATCCGGTTTCCCCATAGAGAACTCCCGTACTCTGTGCCCCCGGGCCAGGCTCTCACCTGCACTATCGTGCCACATCTTTGCACTCATGCTGTGGCATCTCCCCTTGGAGGGCCTTTCACAATTTCACACTCAAAATGCCTTCAAGAGAATTACTCAGCTTCTTTACTAACTGACTTCCTTCTTCAACGATCCCATCTCCGTCAGTAAAACCGCTCTTCTTATGGCCTCTGTAGGAGGCAGATCTGACCTGTGTCTTTCCTTTGCCCTCCACATCAAACCTGCTATCACGTGCTGATGCTTATTTCATTAACATGTCTCTTTGGCACTTTCGTTTTTCGGGATACGGCCTATATCTTTCTCACTCCACATCCTGACCATGTTTCTACCCTTTCTTTACATTTATTTTCCTTCCTTTCCAAAAAATCCTACTTACTATAAGGATCATTACTAAATTTACCCCTTCTGATATTCTCCCTTTGCCACTTGGTAACAATTTCACAGTTTGGCAACTACCTCTTTATTTCATTATGTTAAATGCCATTTCCTCTGCTAGATTGCACAGTTTGCAGATGCAGAAAAATACTCTTTTTTTATTAGTTTTCCTTGTACAGAGCATAGTGGTTGGCATGTATTCTTTCATTCAATATTTTTTGAGCCCCGACAGTATGCCAGGCACTGTCCTAGGCCCTGAGATTATAGAGTGAAGCCAGCAGAAAACAAAAGAGGAAAATAATTTTATGTTCCTGAATACTTACTATATGAATATAAAGCTGCTTTCTTTTTCTTTTTCTTTTCTTTTTTTAGAGACAGAGGGGAAGGGAAAGAGAAAGAGAGGGAGAGAAATACCAATCTGTGGTTGCCTCTCACACACCCCCTACTGGGGACCTGGCCCACAACCCAGGCATGCGCCCTGACTAGGAATCAAACTGGCGACCTTTTGGTTCCCAGCCCGCACTCAAACCACTGAGCTACACCAGCCAGGGCTGCTTTCTTTAACTAATAGGAAAATACTATCATTAGACACTGCAGAATCAACTACATTCAATTTAACAAAATTTGTGAGCTTACTGTTCATTTGCATATTAACATTCAAAAATGAAACAAATGGAGAAGTCATATGCATATAACCTTCAAACTCTCTACGAAGAGGCTACCAAGATGAGTGGTTATTGTTGAAGCTGAGTAATGGGTGATACAGGCTCACTTTACTATTCTCTCTACTTTTATATGTTTGAAATTTTCTTTTTATTGTCTGGAGGGTTATTTGATTTTTTTTTCTTTTGGTTGCACATATGTTTGAAATTTCCTATCATAAAATGTTAATAGGGGAGAGGGGTTGCACTATAAAGAAGCCAGAAATAGATGTACTGGTAAACCTATTTTAATACACGATTCGGACTAAAGCAAAAACAGAGCAACAATGCTGACTATAGAAAATAAACTTTCACACAAGCATATTATGTAGTATTCCCAATGATCCATATTTGTCCTTGAATGGAGATCTATACACTCTATAGATTAAGCACAGTTCTTACCACTTCTATGTTTACACAAATTTTTCTACTGAAATTGACCATGGATTTGAAAGTATTAGTAATTCTCCAATCTTTAATAATTCCATCTGTTTATAAGGTAAGAGAGGAAAGAAACAGAACATTTCAGAATCTAAATCCCCGAAGTCAGAAAATTTAAAATAAAATAGCACAAATTCAAAACTTACAGTCTTAACATCATTTTCATGATGAAAGATATACTCAAACAAAGCCTACAAAGAAAAAAAAGAAACATACATTAGATTTTATTTTAACAAAAACACATCATTATTATATCAAAACTCAAAGGCAGTTTTGACAACAGCTAGATTGAACCTAAATAAGAAGGTACTCTAACATGCGTGGGATTTACAAATAATGGGTCTCTCCACCATTTGTCATAATCATCCATTCTAAAATATGGTATTTACAACTAATTCCTGTTTTTACAGAATACAAACTGGAAAACAAATAACTGAACTTTTTTTCATATTGCACAGACTATCTTAATACAAAGGGACAAAGGAAAAACTGACTTTAGGATTGCTATAAAATAGATTCAACCAATTTTTTACACACTTTACACATATTATGCAGTGATTATGCTATTAAGAATGACACTTTATACACAGCAAAACCTAGCCATTCCTTCTAAAACAAAGTCGAGTTTAAGTATAAAGTGCGGTGCTTTTCGCTTATTATTTGGATGATTCTAACAAGCAACAAGGGCTGAGAACCATTATTTTAATCCTTCACCCAACTCATCTGGATAAATCAGCATTTATTGGATTATCGGTTGGTAGTACTATGTTTGCCCATAATAACGTTATTTACACATGTAAAGAGGCTGGCGCCCTGGAAGATGTCAACATTATTAACAGAAAGGACTTGGAAACAACTTAGAAAAAAGAGAGAGTGCAGCTGGTGCCACGACGACCGTGAAAAAGCTGTGACAGCCCCTCCAACAGTGCCAGGGAGCCTCCGCAGACCCCTGAGCAAGGAGCCGGCACTAGAAGCGAGTCCTGCGGAGTCCAGGCCGGTTGGGAGCCAAAGACAGAAAGACTTGGCATCACTTCTGCCACACACCGAGAAAGTGTACAACCTAGTTCAGTCCACATCCTGTCACGGAGGGCTGCCCTGGAAGCACCGTCATTTAACCGGGAAAACGCCTCCACTGACTGCGCTCCTTGCTTAGAAAACAGCTCTGGCACCAACTGGCCATCCAGCCACCTCAAGTGAGCGGCCCAGAAAGGTCACGGACCAGGTATTCTACACAGGTTGCTTTTAATGCTCCACTCTCATAAAGAAAAGAGAAATGAGAAAAGCTTTATGATTCTGCTAGCTGAAGTGGACTGGACTGCTGTCAAGTAAGAAATTAAGAAAACACCATCAGCATTATTATATCTGATTCCCTTTCTACCTACCAGCATTTCTCTTCCTGATTTAAACTGGAAGTCTGCATGGCTTGTGCTCATTGTGGTTTTTCCTAGAGTGTTTGATATTTTGCAAATATGTTAAATGCCATTAGAACTAAGATTAGAAATGAGTTCAGGACTCTCATGCATAGACTCACAGAGATGACAGTTAAAATGCTGAGCCAGGCCTAAACCAGTTTCCAGAAGATAAGGGCTCTAGTTCTGAATTATTCCACACTCACCACCAAGTTTTTTTATACTGGAAAGGTCTTGATCTCTCTCTCTCTTTCTCTCTCTCTCTCTCTCTCACACACACACACACACACACTCTCTCTCTCTCTCTTTAATTTAATGGAGCATTTAATCTTTGAGTAGTTAGAATTACTAAGGTAGTTGGCTTGTCAATGTCTGGTCTGAGCAATCCTCACTGAGATGCCTGATTAATTACTTATTAGAAGGAGTACGTGCTTTTTACCTTCTTTCTGACATTCCTAAAATCCTCAAAGATAGAAAATTATTTTTCTGAGAAAAGACCAAGCTGAAAAAGAAAAACAAAATACACACATACACAGATGACCGTCTAAGCTTCACTCCCTGAAGGTGATGCTGTTTTCTGCTTTCCCTGCTATAAATTACTGTTCTTTCTAAGAAAAAAGAGAATCCCCTATAATAACGGTACACTGGATATACTGTATTTCTGATCGACTTTCCTTAACTCCAGCCTAGAGGAATTCTACACGTTACAGTCATCAAACATATCCATTGCAATCAAAACATGGCCTTTCCTTCACAAATTCTTATCCATTTCCTACAATGTTATTACAATGGTACTTCTAACATTACTTCATAACATAAAATAACTTTAAGTACTTACCTTTGCCAATTTAGGTTTCTGGGCATATTTTGTTAAATTCAGTCTAGATAAATTTATAAAAGGTCCATCAGGACTTGTAAGCATGGACGCCTGTGGAGAAAAGTGATAATATGAGAAATGGAAAACTTTCTCTTGAAACCAAATTAAAGCGTGTACATAAGAACTGTAAAGGCCGCATAAGGTGAAAGGATCACCTTTGAAAATCTTCCGTCTACTCCTGCATTACAACAACAGTTAGCAAGAACGGAACCTAACGCGGCGATGGGGCTACGGGGCTACGGGGCTACGGGAGGGCTGGCGGAAGTTACCGTTCCCAGCCGGACGAATCTCCCGGACGAGCTGGTCACCGGGCGGGCGGTGTAGGCGGCTCTGGGCGTCCTGATGGCCTGCTCCATAGTGCCTGGCCTCCCGCCTTGCGTGCTGGGTCTCAGGAAACCTGTGATGGGTCTCCCAGCTTGAGTGAGTGGCCTGCGATGGTGGCCAATTGAGAAAATACAAAGAAGACCGATAAAGAAAGATTCTCAAGCAGCCTGGTCAATATTTCGTGGTGCAGGGTACGAAGCAGAAGCACACACCTGACGGCTGGACTAGGCACTCCTGTCTGAGCAGTCCCAGGGAGTTTCAAAGATGTTCCGGGGCCTATGAGGTGAGATAGGAAATTCAATTTATATAGTATTTATTAAATTGTAACAACAGTCAGCTAACGAATTTTCAGAAATGTGCTAGCCTGCTGAAAAAGACATTAACAACAGGAAATATATTTTAGGGAAATGTGTTTGAGACTAATATTTATTAGACACCTATCATGTTCCTTATGTTATCATATTTAATCTTCACACTGTCTGTCAGGTAGGAAGTACTACCCCATTTAGCAAAGGCTTAGGCCAGCAATTTTCAACCAGTGTGCCACGAGAATTTTTAGAACACGCAAACTGTATGTACCTATTTAGTCAGGGGCACTGGCCTTTCTTCCTTAGATCATCAAAAATAAAAAACTGATAATAACCAACACAACAATAGCTGTCCAGTGTGAATGAATCAAAATGATACCTATTTAGTGTCAGATTGGCAAAAAATATATTTTTTGGTGTACCCCAGAATTTTAGCAATGAGATCACATGTGCCATGAGATGAAAAAGGTTGAAAATCGCTGACTCAGAGTTGAGTCCATAGACCAACCGTTAGGAGAGCTGGGACTCCAACTCGAGACTGGAGGCGCCGGGGCTGTACAGCATCAGAGGATCGTTTTATATGTATAGTTTATTTTCCATACAAATTTCTCCCCATAAAAGATCATTTACCATCATATCTAGAATTTAGGCATTTTAACTCAAAAAAAGCAAAATGATTGGGGGGAAACATTTTAACATGAAACATATGTTTTTCTCAATTTCCATCTGAAGCTTTAAAATAGCTATTACCTTCTAAAAATACAAATGATGATTAATTGTCATAACTGATACATTACCAGCGAGACTACCATATGTCATGGTAACCATCCAATGCCACTGGTGCCCGCTCACTGGAAAGCTGGGGCCGGGGCTTCTGTGACAACCCTGACAGGCAGGCACAGCCCACTGTGTCACCCCACCACATTACACCTTGCATCAGCGCAAACTGTCTTCCGTTATTAAAACAAAGTGAGGTTTTTGGAAGATCATTCTTAAAAATCCTCTTAGAACACTTGTTAATCGGATGTTTCCTATGTTTAGACTCTCAAACAATTTTCTGATATATTAGGTAAGCCGGTCACATAGAGTGCATTTTCATAACATATTTTTAAATGAGTAATATAGGTGTTATTGAAATTATGCATCCATCTCACACCTTAACTTTAGAACAATATGATTGAATTGTGGAAGGGAAGTCTTTGCACTATAAGGCAGAGTAGAGACCATTTACTTGAGGTAGTGTTTTCTTATGTACATACTGTCTTGTGCTTCTCTTATAAACACAAGATTTCCTCCCCCTAAGGGCACTTCACTTCCTGAACTGAAAAACCAACGCTTACGTGGAACTTGTGCAATAGCGTTTTCATCCAGGATCATCTCTGCAATTCCTTC
The DNA here is from genome assembly GCA_004024845.1 of Tonatia bakeri. Classification (NCBI taxonomy): domain Eukaryota; kingdom Metazoa; phylum Chordata; class Mammalia; order Chiroptera; family Phyllostomidae; genus Tonatia; species Tonatia bakeri. Next base: position 84,157 of record PVIA01004088.1, read on the forward strand.
CCGATCGACGTCAATTTCATCAACATATACCATTTCCGTGAGTGCTCGTGCTTTCAGAATCCAAGCTGCCTAAACAAGCATGGTTAAAATGAAGTATACATTAAACATCATCGGAGATACTGCAAAGCCTGCAGAAGCCAGCCATCCTTTACTGTTATCTAACTGATTAGTAAGCACGGGCATTATACTAATTCAAAGGGCTATGTCATGAAACTACTACAAGAAGGAAAGGCCTGGCCATTATTTATCACGAAACAACCAGTGTATCGACTGCCTGATAAATAAAAGTATGATAATGTCTTGTGGACTTCTGACATGCCCTTTTGTAAACGAAAGATCTTTAGAGAAAATTCTACTGGGACGATCATTGGAAAACAGATGAATAAAGACACAGCCACTGTGCTCTTCCTGCCTTCCTTATCCGGGGCCCAGTCCTTCACGGTGGCTTCCCAGTAGTTCAGCTCCAACCTGCTTCCCTCCTGTCTGTCTCACGGAGCATCCTCTTCATGCTTCTATCATTATACACTTACCATATTCGACAAACACTACAATTATGTGGGCATAGGTTAGCCCTTTCTTCCCCAGGATACAAGCTTTTCTTACCTTGTTCACTGCTTAATGTTCCAAAACACCTATGTTATATTTTGTGCACAACAGGCATTCCGAAAATATTGAATTGACTAAAATCAATTTCTATTCCCAGTAACTAATCAACACAATCTTGATTGCTTGGTAATCTAGCCAGTAGAAAACCTGCTAGAAAGGGGGCAGGAGAGGAAAACGTAATTAAGGAATCTAGAAAATATCCTAATAGCCTTGCTTTACCTTGAGAAATTAGATGTAAAGGTGTACACAAATAAATATCTTGTTAAACATGTGAAACTGCTTTATCAGAAACATCCACCTCTATACCTCACTACAGAATAGAAGCAGAGAACAATAAAGCACAGTGTCCTATGGACAACCTGGGGAGAAAGCGGGTTTCAAAGCAGCGGCATGGAACTGACTGTATAGTGTAGAGGAGGCAGCAGCAAGGGAGGCTTGCGGTGGGGTCAGAGCTCACCATACTGGGGATCTGGCTATGAAGCCTGCTGAACAGGCACCAGAGGACGCAGAGAGGAGCACCTGAGAGTGACCAGAGGTCCAAACAGCCCTCATGTAAGGAGCCCAAGGCACCTTCAGTCAGTCAGTCCACATCTACTGAGTACCTCCTAACTACAGCAACGACCGAGGTTCTAAGAAGGAAACGCGAGGTTAAACCATGGATCCTAATTTCCCTGAGCACCCCATCTACTGGAATATATGGCAAAGCAAAGCAGTGCAAGTGTGTGTGCTATGGAAAATAGTTTTACAGAAATTAGAAAGTTGAGATCGCTTTGTGGGCTAAAGTAATTGGAATGGGAATAAAGACTATCTTCACGATATATTTAGGTTCCTAGGTTGAAATTACATTGGTTAGATGACTGGGTTTTTTTGGCTTGTACTTTTATGGTTGAGGTTTATTAGATTCTTATTAGACAAATTAGAATAAAATGTTTCAAATGTTATATGTAAATTTGATACAATTAAATGAATGGAATGTGGACTTAAAAAACTAATTTGTTAGAAAAAAATCAATTTCATTTGGAACTGCATCCAACTGTGGGGACCACCAAAGTAGAGAAACAACCCAAGGTTTTCACTCATAAAACACCAGGAAAGTTGCCAGATCTATACAACTGTCCTTAGGGGTCAGGGAAAGTAATCGCTGGCTTAGACTAATGGTTTAATTTAACTTCAAAGATGAAAATAAGTAATCCTGATTTAAGCCCCCACAGTTTACACTGTTCTGCAAGTATGTGAGGACTTCAAATTTTCAGAAGGGCATTCTGAGCTCAGCACCCTCCGGTGGGCGGGAAGAAGGCTGCAGCATTTTCTGTTGGAACAGTGAAGCAGGAAGGGCGCTTCGCTGGTTCAGCTGGACCGTCGCCATATTTAACTCAGGAGCACCTACTGCTTGCCAGGTCCTGGGAACGGAGGTAAGCAGGCCTCCGTCCTAGTTCTAGCTCGTGAGAATTTCAGCGTTATGTGGAAACTGTAATCACAAAACTCGAGCTGTGGGAGGAGAAAGGCACCCAGCTGCCCGGGGGTAGAAGGAAGAGTAGAGAGCGTTCGTTCGTAGAGAAGAGCTGGGGCCAGACAAGTGAACAATGACAGGACAGAAGCAGGCAGTCGGCAGCTCCAAGAGAGTCGGTACGTGGAAGGCTCAGGTCCAGCGAGGCTGCAGTCAGAGAAGGAGCTGGAGGAAAAGGCAGGAGCAGACAGAGGAGGGACCCCACATGCCACAGTGAGGAACAGGGATTTTTATCCTGATGAGGAGGAGCTAATAAAGCCTCAAAACAATGATTTGGAGTCTTCGCTGACTTTCTAAAAGCCAAGTTTTTATTGTTATAGTATCATTTATACAGTGGGATATCAATTATTCATGCACATATTTTTAAATTATTTTCACGACCAGACTTTATCTCAGAGTCCCATGCATCATGCTTCTTGGCATCTATCTTCCTACTAGCCTCTCAAATATTGAGGAGGTGCAATTTTTTTATATTAGGCAAAGCAAACATAGGGAAGTAAATCTGCTATTCCCTCCCTCACCAAATGAACAAATACTTCAGAAACCAAATGAGAGCATTCTTTTACATTTTATTCCATAATAAGTCACTTTCTCAAAAAACTAGAGCTATATCTGTTTCAGTTTCTAAAATCCGATTTTTAGGTAGAAATAATGATGTGAATTCTTGATATTTAAAGCTCTGTAATATAATCCACTTAAGCCATTATTAAATTTTAAATTTCATCAGCATTTGCGAATATTAATCTTCGTGACTTTCCTTCTATCCTATGAAAAAATGACCTTGAACATCACACACCGTTGCTGGATGAAAGATCAGACTGTATTCAAAGAACTGCTCTTGGCAATGTGAGCAGTTCTTGAGATTTTAATTAAAAACAGCAGATGGGGCTTTGGCTTTAAAACAATTAAAAAATTTATTTTGGAAAAAAGCCAAGTATGTTTTACAGCTCTAAAATCCTCGGTCTATTCAAATATTTTTTAAAAAGTTCAAAACTAATCAGTAATTAAAATAAAATGCATAATAAACCACAAACTGTGATCCCAAACTGCCCCTTAAATCTGAATAAAAACATAAATTAGCTTGATCAGATATGTTTAACTTGTTGAAAAATGACAGGGTCATGCAATTTGTGTAAATAATTGGAATACCTATGTATTGGAAGCACTGTGAAATCCACAGAAATAATAGGTGCTTAGGCACATTTTTTAAAGAAAAATCATAGACTCTCCCAATCATCGCATCAATTCTTTCCCTTTGCATCTGTGAGACACGACCCCATCTCATTCACCTGCAGAGTCAGTCTACAGGGCATTGTTCTGGAGGCAGATATCTGCTGGCTAACGTCAGGAAAATATTGGCGTGTTCTGCCTTCTATAAGGTTAATCCAATTTTAGTTATAAAAATAAACACATGAAAAGGTAAAAATTAGTGCTTGCTTCGGCAGCACATATACTAAAATTGGAACGATACAGAGAAGATTAGCATGGCTCCTGCGCAAGGATGACACGCAAATTCGTGAAGCGTTCCATATTTTTCATTAGAGGACAGGTGGAGAGTGACCAGAGGAGAGAGAAGAGGGATTTCCGGGGAGAGGGGGAGGGGTTTACAGGAACAAAGTTAAAGGACACATGGATAAAAGCTAGGGGGAGAGTGGTAATGGGAGGGAGGTGGGGAGGGGGGGGTGGGAGGGCTTGATTGGGAGTAAAGGGGAGAAAACTGTACCTGAACAATCATTAAAATAAAAAAAAAGGTAAAAATTATACTGACTGAGGGAAACGTGTTTAAAGTGTTCTGTTCCTCTTAATACACAGTGCAAAGCCAGTAGTTAAAAGCATGTAGGAAATAATTTTGCAAGGTTATTATTAGAATAAAACCCAGAGAACAGTGTCTAACCTGATTTTGACATCATAAGAATCTGTAACACTTGGGACTGCCTAGTCTACAAAAATGAAAACAGACACAAAATATTCCATTAATATAGCAAAGCCTCATGTATTTTGAAGTTGTAAAAACGTTCAAAAGAAAAAAGGCAAAAAGTGTAAATAGCTCAAAAGAATCCAGTCAACCTTGTTCCTTTTTATTCTTTTACCCCACTACCCAGTGAGTAACTAAATCCACATAACAGCAAAGTAATACTAAGTACACCTCTTTCATGAAGTCCCTGTGCTAGCTTGAAACTTTCAAAGGCCATTTACGGTTTTAAAACCATAAGAAGAATGCAAATTATTGATGTTTTAATTTAATTTTAATCAAAATATTCCAAAATTACTGAGAACAAAAAGCACATTACTTATTCTATTTATAATTTAGGTCCTTCCTAAATGATTTGTACCTATGCATAAAATAGTGTTGCACCATCTATCAATTTAGAAATCATGGTTATAAACATTTCAAAGACACACAGCATACTTTTAAAGAACAGAGTACTACATTTTAACCTATTTATGATGTTTGTTTAAGCCTCCAAAAGAGTACTCTGTATACTGCTTTCTTCTAAAAGGTTTGATGAATATTCATGTGAACCCCATATAAGGTTCAAATCGCTTATTTACCTAAAAAAAAAAAAACCTTAAAATTCTCTCTTACTTGGCAGGGCAAACACCTGGCAATATTGAACTCTCTGATTTACAGCTCTTTCCTCCCTTCTTATTTTCAGACTTTGCTGCCTAAGAGCTTCACTGGCCAGGTGTCCCCCTAACCAGACCTGCATCCTCCCTCACTGGTGGTGTCCTGTCCAGTTATCAGGCCTCTCTGGCCACCTACCACCTCTAACCCAGTAGATTTGGTAGACGTGGCTGTCTGGCCAGTGTCCCTTCCTTTCTTCTTCACTTGTGATAGGAGCCTCTGTCCAAAATCAAGTCCTCCTGAAGCAGAGTCAGACCACTGTTTACCAAGACATGTCCTGTCCATCACAGTCTTTCCAGACACCCGGGGCTCTGCTAACTTCTTGCTCCCTTTCTAAGCCCCTGCTTCCCTGGCTTCCTTTATTTTTCCCACCCATGTGGTCAGCGTCGGTTATTCTACTTAAGCCCCAAGGCTCAGTGAACAGACTATATGAGTTCTACGAGGCTACCCATCCACAGACACAAAAGTATTAGAAATTTAATATTTACATAGGAAGGTGCAGAATGCCTGATAGAGGTGGCTGATTTTACAACACCACAGGTGGGCGTGCAGCAAATCTTCTACCCGAGAGCAGCAGCGAAGCAACACTAATTAAGTATCCTCTACACTAAAGGTTGCAGCTAAACCTTTACCTGAGATACGGGCAATTCTGGATCTGGTTCCTGGGAAGCATTAAGAAGGCAGTAAACATTTTTAAGAAATACAGTTTCTAAAACAAAAGGTCTTAATGACTAACCAAGTATTTGCAGGTGAACTCAAATTCACTCCATAAAAATCAAAATAATAACTTTAATTTTTCTCTGCATGTGCTCTCAGGAGCTCTATAAAAGTAATACACTCTGAAGAGTACTAAGTTTTCTATGATTGGAAAATTCTAATTAACCTCATTTAGAGCACAGAGAACCTGTCTTAACTGCTCGTTCAATGGAGACGCAGTACCCCGCAAATTAAAACACTCTGACAACTGTACCAAGGAAATATTTCTTTATATTCTAATAAGTTGATGGTGGTTAAAACATTCAGACTTCAGTTAGGGAGGAGAAGGAAAATATGCATACTATAAAATGACGAAAGGTAGGAAATTAATTCTGTGATATGCTCTGAGAAATTTTTATAAATAGACTGTGATATACACATACACACACACACATATATATATATATATATATATTTGTGCCAGGTGCTGATAACTCAGGAGGTTTTTTTCAGTCCAAACTAAGTATTATAAAAATCCATTGGTTAAAAAATCAGACTAACAACAAATTTATTTATAAAACATCTACACTTACATGTCTACTGTCAGCAGCCTCTGCTAAATACCCGAGCGTGTTGTATTGAGGAATCTACTTAGAAACAGAAAGAGGGAAGAAAGAAAAACCTTTGCTTGCCTTGCTTTCTGCAGCTCTAAAATCCAAAAAGGACACCCTATGTTATGTGTGCAAGCAATGTGTAAACCATCTGGTCCCTGAGGGGGATAGGCAGTTTCTTTAGCATGGAGCACGGTAGAAACACGAGAGAAAAAAGGCTGCGCTGGGCTAGGCAGTGCAGGCCGTGGAGGGTGGGCTTTAGAGAGTATTTACAGTCAGCTGAACCTAACACAAAACAGCAACTGAGAATACATAGCAACTGGAGGTTTTCAATTCCCCTGTGCGTAAGAAAGATCTGGGAAAAGTACAGATGTCCGACGGTTCGCACTTAGAGAAATACACTGATATGGAAAACGGGACGCCAGAAGTAACCCCTTCTATTCTCCCTTCTATGTATTTGTACACATGTCCATATGACCCACTGTAACAACCATCCGAGAGAGGCAGGCAAGTGTTGTCATCCACCTTACAGATGATAGAACAAATTCAGAGATGTCGTGTGTTCAAGGTCACACAAAGAAGCCAGGGCTTTTCTTGCCAGTGCATCTTGGAGATCAAAAATGAGCTGGTGGCATTGTGTGGGAAAAGCATAGGAGAGACACAAGAAAGTACTTTATAGAATGGGGGGTGGGGAGTTTACCAGAGGTGATCGTAGACGATGCTTGAAATGGAAAAGAAAACGGCTCAGGGAGATGAGTGTTACTCAGCCAAGGGCAGGAAGATTCCCCCAGCGCCCGAGCTGACAGCAGCTCGGCCTCAGAGTGCTGCTGAAGGCCTTCCTGCTCTCCCTGTCTCACTGCCGTCCCTCGGGGATACCTTTACAATCCACCGCGCAGGTGAACCTGCGCATGGGGAAGTAACGGGAGTGAGAAGGCGAGAGAGGAAAACGAGAGGCCTGGAGGGTGAGAAGACGCAGAGGCAGGCAAGGTCGTCTGAACGCAAGACGGAGAAGAGGTCTGCAGGAGAGTGCAGCGGAGACGCACCAATTCCGTGACCTTCTCCGGCATCCCTGGCCCTCTGCTGGCGCTGAAAACACGCTCTGGGAAAAAGCACACGATCTAATGAATGGCAGTACAATACGTTAAATTCTACACTTCAGTTATGGACCAATTACAGATGACTCAGATGGAGGGGAGAAAGGAACAGATGAGGGAGAAGCCAGTCAGAGAAAAGGGAGAGATTGTTCTGGAAGTTACTGCGTGCCAGTGATCTGCGAACTACACTCAACAGCCTTCCATCGTCAATTTCACGGTACACTGTCCTCACATGCTTTCCAGACTGCCAACGATCCTTTCAGAAAAGCACAAATGACAAAATCCTACATGCGAACGCCTCTAGCTATGTAGGGACAATAGCAGCTAACATGTTTGACCACTCACCATGCATTGGTGAACTTAACCCTCACAACCACGGTTTGAGGTGGGAACATTATCATCCCCATTTTACAGATAAGAATTCTCTGAGGTCGAGGTGTACAGGCAGTATCTGAACGCAGGCAACCTGGCTCGACAGAGTTACTCTGCTGAGAACGTGAGATCACAGCAACGCTGGAAGGCAGACTACTGTAGGGCTTGGGGAGACCAAGGCCAGGGATGGCTGATCTGGAGGTCCACCGGGAACAGCAGGACTGCAACAGAAGAAACTCGGGATGTTGTCATTCAGAGACAAAGCAAAACTTTTAAAAAATCACTGAAGCCTGCATCTTGGGACCTCTCTCAATTATAGCTTGTGATGACAATTAACCCACCACACGAGGAACCACAGGTTAGGTCATTTCCACGGACATCCACACGGTTGAGTAGAAAGCACCAGGCCTCGCCCTAGAGTCGGAAGACCTGGGCTTGATCCTCAGGGAGCCGCTTGGCTGCACGACCTGGAACAAGTCACGCACCCTCCATTACCTAGTTCTCTCAAATTGGAGTCACGGTGCCTACTTTATAACATAAAACCTTGCACTTTTTAGAAAGTTTAATAATTTCCAGAATTCTTACATATATACTATCACTGTTAATGAAGTGTAAAGTGGTAGCACCTTCAACAAAGAAGTATCGATCAACCACAGAGAATTTCTCTGTAAACACTGACATAATGAATGGAAAAGCACCAAACTCTACTACTTCCCTTTCAGAGCTCCGAAGGAACTCCCAGTTACGGCACATCCAATTAAACCCCGTGAGTCTCCTTCACAGCGAGCAGGAGGTCACGGGACGCAGAGCGGCACTGCCCAGACCCAGCAAATACTCATTAGCATCAACCTTGATTCCCATCAGTTTGCTCCCTCCCTCCCTGTGGTAAGGCTTTCTCTTAGGTTGCTGCTGTTACTTCAGGGAATTAAATCTCCAGCTAATTCTGAACATGACTTCCTAATTGCCAACACTCACTCTGGCTAATGAATCTGCTCTTCTGAGTTATTTATTATTTAGAACTTAACAATAACAGGAAGGGGAAAAATGTAAGAGAACAGAGAAACGGATGGAGTTCGGAAAACTAGGGAGACTTAGTGACCAAGGGAGCAAGTGGGAATGTAACCCGTATAATCCGTAAAATGAACTGCTTCACGGGGTGCAGAATCAAAAGGTTAAGCGTGGCTAAGTCTCCAGGGCCCCAAAGAGGAAATAAATTAATCATAACGAAAGATGTTTTTTGGCTTGGATCGCCAGATCATTGTCTCAACCAACCACTTACAGACAGCTCAGTGGGGGGCCCTGGTTCCCTGTCTCTCATCTGAGCCAGTGGCTTTCAGCCTGTCTCCAACTTCAACATTAACGGCCCCTCCTCTGTCGCATCTCTAACTACAAACAGAGACTGGGGGCGGAGAAGGAGAAGGGGAATTATCCCCTTTCTGACATACAGCTAATACTCCCACGTCCAGAATCGCAAATTTTAATAATTTGGAAATCTATCAGAAATCTACCCCACTGTCATTAAAGATCCCCACTGCCTGAAAAACCTCCCCGTTTTATGAACTGTTTAATTATAACGGAGCTAAAGCACCGGGCCTGGGTTTAAAGCCCCGAATCCGACATATGGAACACTGAGAACAGTAATCAGATTAAGCAACTAATCGGGATGACCCACAGGAGCCGTGGAAGCAACCTTCCCCTCGAGGTCAGGCTGGCGTGCAGAGGACCATTCTGCGCTTCTCCCCTTGACATCGTTTACATTTTAACTACTTCAGTCACGACTTAAAGAACACTTTGAAAAAAGACAACATCTCCCTATGAATTGCTTGTTCTTACTGCATTTTATCAAACGGGGAAACTATGCCACACTAAGCAGTCATCCTTCTCTCTCTCTTCTTAACTGCCTGGAACCTTAATTAATGTCCTTCACGTTCACGGACCCTGACCTCTGTTTCTCGCCCTTCTGCATCTGAGAAAAGCGGTGCAGAATCCATCTTCTTCAGCAACCTTCCCCCATTGCAACCACCACGCTATTATACTCAACCTACCCTTACTGCTTCTGCACCCAAATACAAATGCATTTTTCTAAGGAGACAGGCTGTTCCATAGTATAGTGTGCCTCTCTGGTCCACGTGACTACCCCAGTGTTGACTGCCAAGAACCAAAATGAAATAAAATCCAAATGTTCTAATACAAAACACAAGGCACTAATTAAATATTTTTTATCATAGTGCACTAAAATGATATCCCTTAAAGGAGAAATAAACGTAGAAGGAACAGTCTCAAAGGTGGGCTTTATCGAAGAGGCTGATGTAGGAAGACCAAAATGTTATCTTTTTGAAGCTCCCTGGTCAAGCTTATAAAAAGATTAACAAATAACAAATCCCTTTAGAGAGATTTTTGGAAGAAAAATAAGCAAAATCAAAAGTGAAAAAAAAAACCATCAAAAGCTGTTTCGTTTGGGAAAAAAAAGGAAGAGCAAAAATGAATCCATTTGGTACTTGGGAGAAATATTGTAATTTCCTTGCTCTTCTACATGTCCCGGCACTGCTTCAAAGTCACTCATTTGTACTCAAGTCAGTTTGTTGGCACAGGAATGGTAAGTCAACTCTCTGTGGAGGGAAAGTTTTCTTCTGTAAAAGGTGGAAGCCTCAAAAACAGAAGGAAGGAAAGAAAAGCCCGAGAGACTAACTCACAGGAAGACAAAGCAGCTAGCTGCGGGCCGAGGACTGTCTACTTCTGCTCTCATCACATTTCTGTTCGCTCTTCACAGACTGCTGGCCTCGCCGTCACTTAACCTGCTGCACTGAAACCATGAGAACTCCTTAAGAAATACCAGTGAGGATACAATCAGACATACTCTCCCGGAGGAATCCAGGAGGAATTTTCTGGACTAATTAACAAGAAATGAATTAAGTATGTCCATAATGCAATTACACTACTCGAAAAGATAAGTGTACATCTAAGAACCTATGGTGCTGAGAATCAAGGATGAGAGGCAGGGATTGGAGAGACGATCATCGGGCAACTGGGATGATCTCCGTACACGGAGGGGAAGCCGGCACACAGAGTAATGCCACGAAACACACATGGACGTGATCCACGCACCATTCAGCAAGTCCACGCCAGTGCTGTGTGCCAGACTCTGCACGCACCATACAGATCTGTCAAGTTTCTACGCAGAGGAACCTCCTTGAGCTTCCGCTTCAAGCTCTTCATTAATTGCATCAGCATTCTAACATAAATATTGAATTTTTTTGAATTACGGAAAAAAGCAGGGTTTCTTCAAGCTTGGAAAAATCAGACTGGGAAAATTCCCAAAATGAAATAACAATTGGGCTCAAAACACTACCTAAACTGGTACTCGGAAAGGTGTACAGAGCAGCAGCGAGGTGTTTAAAGACTGGTGCAGAGAAAAACTGACAGACATGAGTGAGCCCTGTACACTTGTTCTTACTGCATTTTATCAAACGGGGAAACTACCCAGCCCTACCCAGGCATCGAAAGCCCAGTTCGGCAAGGTAACGTCAAGTCAAACTTCTACTCCTGGTGAAACACTAATCATTGTTCTGGCAACATGTCTCGTTCCTCTTAAACAGACTGCCTCGGCAAAACAAGTAAAAAGAACCACAAAGGAAAAGAGTATGATAAATTTCTTGTAGCTCCGATACGGATTCTCCTAGGCCTACTCTGACATTTGTGGGAGCTGAACATATCAACCCCTGCTCGTAACAATAAAACAGTAATGAAGAATAACATTTTAAAAAATATCTACGGCATTAGGCCCTGGCTGGTGTGGCTCAGTGGATTGAGCACCAGCCTGGGAACTAAAGGGTCACCCGGTTCGATTCCCAGTCAGGGGACATGCCTGGGTTGCAGGCCAGGTCTCCAGAACCGGGCACGGGAGAAGCGACCACACACTGATGTTTCTCTCCCTCTCTTTCTCCCTCCCTTCCCCTCTCTAAAACTAAATAAATAAAATCTTTTTTAAAAAATAAAAAGTATCTATGGTATTAGGAATTAATTATATGTTAAATTGTGAAATTGTGATATTTCGAATCCACTTAAATAGGCCAATGGAATAGGCCAGACCCTCTTGTTAAGACCTACTGTGATAATGATCTTAACTATGTGTAACGATAAACTAATGACAACAGCAGCATTTCTCAGTATGAACCTATGTCTTTTTTTTTCCTCTATTACCATCTTCAAAACCACAGTTCCACCAAGCACACCTTATGGCAAGTTTTAATCTTGCAAGAGGGTCAGTCAGGAAAGCTCAGTGGGAGGCGAGTAAGAAGCCAAACAAAACATCCAATATCTTACCTTGTTTGGCTGCTAATTTGGGAGATATTAAACGAAGTACTTGACCTGTTTGTCCTATTCTGTCCAGGTAAAAGGAAAGACGTCAACAGCTCCTCTGTGACCCTTCGTAACCACCAATAAAAACACCGCTGCTTTGCCAGGCATCTCCCAAAGCAACACCGTCTGCCACGGTAACAAGGGAGACAGCTGTACCTCCGTCTCCCAAAAAAGGAGCCCGTGGTCAAATAAGTTTCAGGGCACTGGCACAATAAAGGATGGGCAGGTTTCTTTCTTTCAGACTTCTCAGAGCCTTTAATCCAACCAAGTCCATAGACACGTTAAAATTCTTTACCTCTTAGCAGAAATCTTGAAAAAGGCACAATAGATGGGAAAATAGACTCACAAAAGTCCAGGAACACACAATTTTGAAAAATTATGCATTTTGCCAAAGAGGCAGGACAGTACAGACAAAGGGAGTGGGTTTACCAGCTTTGTGATTTTGGACAAGTTACCTTGTGCCTCAGTGTGCTCAACCTGTAAAATGGGGGAAAGAGTACCAACTTCCTAAAATAGCTGAGGATTAAATGAGATGACAAATAAAACCCTCTGAACCAAGCCTAACACAGAGTAAAGACTCAGTAAGTGTTAGCTGTTATTTTTGTTATCTAGTTTGCAAGGTTATTCTAAGCATAGAAATACATACAATTTATAGAACTTATGCCTGGCAAGGAGTAAGCACCCAATAAAATGTCATTAAATTGAACATACATAAAGTCCTAATCAGAATGCCTAACACAAACTGAATCTGAATTCATAGGTGCAGAACTGAATGTACTATGATTATGTATCATTGAGATTATAAGGTCTTAACCATTAATAAAAACAACTTCAGTTCTGTCCACAACATTTCCCAATATGACAATGTCTTCCTAGGATGATGACAGTAAAGATATTTGACCCTTGCCAGCTGCCATAAAAGGAAATCAGTGGTCAAATAAGTTTCAGAACTATTGGGTTAATAATAATTAGGCAAAACTAAGTCCCTTTTCTTCAGAACTCCTCAGAGCCTTCAGTATGAACCCTGAATCCCCAAGAAGAGAATATGCATTCCCCAAATGCATTTAATGAGGAAACTTTCACTGAGCAGCTCTTGGGATTGTTCTCTGGAACACAGAATGGAAACTACCCTGACTCAATGGGAAAACGGAAACAGCACGTAAAGTTCTTGAAAACCATCATGTCTAGAACAAGGTCTGGTGTATCATAGGTCTGCAACTAATTTTCGTCGTACAGATGTAAATGGGTCAATATTTTGTCATGATTCCCCTATGTGATAATGGGGAAAAAATTTTGAACAGCATCTCTGCTATTACTGTCCCAAGAAACACACTTGGAAAAAATGCTTGTCTACAGAAACACAATGCTATTGAAGAACAAACAGAACCTCGCTTAGCATTTCCACTCACATGGATTGTTCAGGATAGATGTATTAGCTCCCTGAAGGCCAAAATGTTCACATGGATAGCTCCATCAGTTTGCTGGGACCTAAGGCAGAGCCCAGCAACAGTGTTCACACCCACGCCTCGGCTTATACTCATACATCTCCCCTCGATTCTTCTTTTCTCTTTAACTAGAGGGAAAGCTGGGAGACAAGAACTGTATCTCACATTGACTAGAAGCACGGGCAAACTGCCACAGCTCTGCTCCCATTCTCCCCTTTCCTCCTTTTTGCCTCTTCCAGAAACTACCTGTCCACCAGACCTGTAACTCACATGCGTAGTAAATGACCTTTTCACTCACTCAGTTAATACCACACCTTATTTAAGAGAAGTTAAACTATTACTGTAGTTCATTTAAGATCTCTTTTAATCAATGCCATCACTCCTTCTTTTAGGGAGAAATTTCCCCCGATCTCTCCCTCCTGATAGTAAATGTGTCTTTTCCACTCCTATATTCTTCTAACTTGCCTTATATTCCTCAAATTGAAGTCATGCACCTAAACCAAAGGCTCCTCCTCACTCTTAAATAACAGTCTTAAGATGAAGTGGAAGGACCATACATTTCATCCAAAAGAAACGAAACAGGCATTTCAACAGAAGATGAGAAGTTACAGGTCTTTATGTTTATATGTAATTGTTTTAGAAATTAACGCGCACGCTGCGAGCTTACGGGCCCGTTCGCATACAAGTATAAATGATTAAAGTTCCTTAAGAAGATAAGATAAAAGTCAGGGCTTTAGGTGTTCCTTTCAGGGAACCCTAAAGTAAAGGGGCTGCCAACGTTTGAAGGGCGATCATAGCACAGAAATTGTGGGTCTCTCCGGACTCGGGTACAGCGGACAGGCATCCGCTGGCCACGGCTCCAGGGCTCTCGCTCCAGGCGCCTGAGCTGACCGCACGGTCAACCTCGCCCTGGGCCTTACCCTCGGAGTCCCCACCCGGGGGCCTGGGCATCCCCCAGGGCGCTCTGCCACGTCGCCAGGATCCACAGGGGCTGATGGGGTCCGGCAGGTACCTGGTCATAAGGGGACTTCTCCAGCATCTGCGTACAGAGATCGGCGCAGAGCTGGAACTTCCTGCGCCTAAAATAGCTCCAGGCCAGGAGCAGCGGTTCCATCTCCGAGCCCATGGCTGCCGAGGGCCGCCAGTGAAGGACCAGGGCTGGACCCAGGGAGGGCGGGGACCGAGGAGCGGGCGGCGTCCAGCTCCGCTTGGCAACGCGCGGCGACGGGGGCCTAGTCGGAAAGGAGCCCGCCTAGCGCCTGAGAACAGGAAGAAAAAAAAACCATCGCGAACAAAACTCAGCTACGGGCTTGCCCATAAGCTAGGACTTGCCAAAGTTTGGTGCAATAAAATGTGTCCTTTTAAAGGCTACGTATTTTACTAATTTCGAGAAGAAGGCACCCCGACTAAATTAAGAGGCGGTGGCTTAGACACCTTCGACGGGGGACGGGGGTCCTCCGCCACCATGGAGGCGCGGTTGCCTAGCAGCCGAATGCTCTGCTTACTCTGCTAGTCCTAGAAAAATCTTGGGAGTTGATCCTCCAAGGGGTCACTGTCCCGTTCTTCCTCCTTCGTGTATTTTTACCCCTATCAATTACCCCTCCGACTCTATAAACACCAGCATGCGATGAGCTTTTTTAATACCATCCTGCCTATTGGAACCCAAAGTCCTACGTAAATCCTAAAACTTTCCAGTCTGTTTCTCGAAGTCCTCACCAAATCTCAAAGTCTGACTTGGAGATTGCTTTGTCCAACCTATTCATTTTACAGATGAAAAACTAAGGTAGGATGAGAAAAGAAAAATTATTTACCTAGGTCGCATGGAGTTCAGTATCTGGGCTGTAATCTGTGGCTACAGGCCGTTAATACTGCTTGTTAATTGGATGCAGCGTAGGGATTGTGATGATAAATTATTCATTTTTACCAAACGAAATAATTTGTGCAAAAAAATTAGAAACGAGCCTTTGAAACACCATCTCCAAGCACCTGCTGTTTGTCAAATGTTTACTTGTGCAGAGTAATTTCTTCAGGCACAATTCTGACTTCCCTCTAGAGATTTATCACACAACAAATACCTTTAATGGTTATAAAAAGAGAAGTGTGACCAGGCTAAATCCAGGTAGACTTATTATGGAAAACTAGAAGATCTTTTTTTTTCTTTGCCTCCTTCCTACCACAGTGGGAGAGGCAAGATAGGAAACATTAACTCAATGCTGAATAAATTTCTGATCAGATCTCAATCTCCTTTTTAGGTAAGAAATGAACAGCCAACAGCTCTTAGGAAAGACAAATCATTTGCAATTTTCTCAAACCACTAGGGTACCAAAGTGCAGACATATTTCATCCAGATGTTTACGCAAGTACACACGTATTTTATAGATACCAAAATTAAACCTACCTTTATGAGAATGGGTGGTGAGTAGTTAGCTATCCCCCCTCCCCACGACTACTAGCAGTCTTTCTTGAAATTTTGCATCTTGGAGGCCATTAATTATAGGGATTATGATGATGACAATTATGTTTATTAAAGTTAGTCCATTGCTTTTCTCTGGGAGTAGCTGGAAAAGTATAGTCTGCCCTAAAGCAGGAGCTTATTGTTTCACGTGTCAGGTTTTTAGGACCACACATGCTGGCACTTGGCAGTTGGGCTCAATATTTCACAAGGTCTTTTTGTTTTCTGTACACTGTAAGCATATTCTGTGTAAGCAACTCCCAGTCCTGGGTGCACTGATGTAGATTTATGAAAAGTTACAAAGGCAATACAGAGCATTCCCTTCTACTCCTCACCCAGTTTGCTCTGTTGTTAACGTCCAGCAAAGCCAGGGTGCACATGTCCCAACTAAGAACCCCCATTGCTTGCTATTAACTCCACAGTTTATTCACATTTCGTTAACTTTCTCTAATACCTTTTTTCTCTCCCAAGATCCCACTTTGGATACTGTATTATATTTAGCCATCATGTCTCCTTTCACCTCCTGTGGACTGTGACAGTTTTTCAGACTTTCCTTGTTTAAGGTGACCTTGACAGTTTTGAAGAGTGCTGGTCAAGTATTTTGTAGAATGTCTGGGAAGCTTTTAGAATACAGATGCTGAAATTCCTTCCCTAGAGATTCTGACTTAAATGGTTTGAGGTAGGACTGGTGAATCCCTATTTTTTTTAAGTTTCCCAGGTAATTCTAAACGGCAGCCAAGAATGAACCACCACTGTGTTGAGTTCTAAATGGTCTTGTATATATTAAGTTGTTGTCAACTTCCTGGAGAGAAATGAGATTTTTGTACATAACGTATAACAATCTTTAAAATAAATATATTTTAAAGTATAGGACAAAACAGGGTCATTCAAAATATGTTAGGAGCATATAATTCATCTTAGCTTCTTTCAAAATGTTGTTACTTTTTCTCTTTCAGAAAAGTCAGTGGATGAGGAAAATTGTACCATACTTAGGAAACTGCAAAATGTTAATTATATCTAAACGTAGCATAAAATGGACCATTAAAAAGTAATAAACATTTTCTTTATAATCATGTAAATATGTTTATGTTAATTTTACGAATGTATGTTTTTTATCATTTCTAATCCATAACACAGAAACCATGCTTTAAACATCAGGCTACCAATGGGAAAGACAGTAGCTGTGACAGTTCCTGGTGAAGGGAGCAAACTGGAATGTCTAGGGCCGTTTTCGGGCTGGGGGAGGGAAGGAGAGCAGAACAGTGTGGCTCCTCTGGCAGGGTCAGTCTCACGGTCAGAGCTGGAGCCCAGTTCACAGGGCCTTCTCTGTCGGTCTCTAGCAACTGGGTACACCTTTAGGTCAATTCGGTTTAAAATCAAATACTGAAGATGATGTAACTTTAAATGCCAAAAGTTAAATTTTTTTACATGTCAAATTGGAATTATTCAAGTCACTTAAACCTAACACATAAGAAAAGCAAACGTATAAAATGAGATATTCTCTCGGTCAACAAGTATTTGTGTAGGCCCTTTTGCATAGGACCAGTCTCCTGCCCCAAGGGTGTTTATACATGGGGTGGGGCAAAAGTCGTTTTACAGTTGTTTGTATGGAAAATGAAGCAATAATTAATTAATAATAATACAAGAACAAACCGTGTTTTGTGTACTCACAACGGTAAACCTACTTTCCCCCCACTCTGTGTAAAGAGTATTTAGTGGAAAGAGCATTGACCTTCAGTTCAGACTTACCATGTTTTCCTGGGCAAATTGGGAGTCAATATCGGATGGTGATTAAGAAGTGGGGCATGGAACCAGACTTCCTATACTTGAACCCCTTTGTCACAGGAAAGAAGACTGGGCTGAGAGGGGTCTGCCCCAGCAGGGTTTAGAACGTGTGGGTTCTTAACTTGGTGCAGGAAAGAAATCCTTGTCAGTGGGTGATTTTGAGAGTATGTGTATTAAAAGTTGGGACAGGGAAACAGAGGAAAGGCTTAGGATAGAAGTATGATCACAGCAGTGGGAGTGAGCCTAGGATGTTGGGAACTGCCCTGCCTGGTATCAGAAGCTGTAACCCCTGCCTAGGCTAAGGCTGAGGGAATGACCTTGGAGGTGTAAACCAGAAAGGAGACAAAAGCTTATCTTCCTGGCAGGAGCACCGCTTCTGCTCTTTTTTACTTCACCCTGCCTGGTCCCCAATGCTTGGTCGGTTAGCCAATGACGGGTAAGATTCCCCAAAGTGGGAATGACATAAGACAGGCATGATCACATAGGAGGCCCCCAAGGAAAGGCTTTTGGGGCTATGGCAAAAGGGGGTGATGGACCCTCACCCCTCGGCTTTGACAAAGCCTGAGTTCTCATGGTCTGAGAGAAAATCTCCTTATCTCTTGGCTGCCTTAGTTCCCTTGCTCCACCTAAGCCTGAAACAATGATGGAGGGTGGTGCAGTCCTGTGCTGAAAAGGGCGGGTTTCCCGGGGTGATCAGGCCTAGGAAAGAATATGTAAAATCCTGTGAAACCTGCTTTGTTTAGAATGTTCTGGGTTGCAGGAGAAGGGTCCAAGGAGGAAGTAAGTTTGTTCCTCAAAGTTTTATAGCTCTTTGACCTTGACTCAAAGTAGGCCCTCAGAGTTCCTTGTTATTTGATCCATACTTCCCAGCAATGAGTAATGAGCTTTACCTGAATTCTTGTACAAATGAACCCAATAAAAGCCTTTGAGGAAAGGGCTCTTGGTCCTTTTCCTTCGAGAGATCGGCCACCTTTCCTCCCCAAGCAGAGCATGTCTTGATAGATTTATTCTCATCCATGGCAGCCGGGTGGGCGGCGGGGGGCCCACATCAGGCTGGGCTCCTCACTGAGAAGTAAAGGCCTCAGTGATGGAAGTCAGCCGGGGCAGGGCTGCTCACTGAGAAGTTAGGCAAAGGAAGGCCCTCGGAGCAGAGAGTAGGAGAAAGTGAAACTATGCACCTGAGGGAAGGGAGATGCTGGCGTGCTCAAATCTCAACAGAATATTCATCAGCTTCTCAGGTGTGTCTTCCTGTATGCTGATGCATTAAAATGAGGGTATAGTGGGGTTTGGGATCATTTTCTGGTTAGCTTCACCTCTGCCTTGGATTTGTCTAGCTCTTACTGGTTTTTGTTGTTGTCATTGTTGTTTATTCCCCTGACTTGATCCGTCCTGGGGTTTGCTGGCATTAGTGGCATCAACTGGGTCTCTGTTATCCATCTCCCTGACCAGGGTGATTTAAGCTACTCGCTCCCTGCTTGGAGGAGCATGAACCATCTGCTCCTAAGCATCTTTGGTTAGGAATGATAGAGTCTTGTGATTTATTAGCTTGCTGTTAATTGCTCAGCCACTTAACTATTTTATCTTCATTTCCCTTGTTCCACTTGTCGAGGAATTTTCCTAACCTCTTATTAACTTTTCTCACCTTGACTCTGCCATGCACGAAATGTGGGAACCTTGATCAAATGGCCCTGTGCCTCAGATATTTGCTTTATCAGTCATGTGACGTGTGTTGGCTATATGCTAAGAACTTTTTGATTCCAGTTTAAAGGACAAGAAAAACAAATGGGATAGATGAAACTCATAAGAAACATTAAGTATAGGTAGTAAGTAAACAATTAACATGTACAACAAGTTAAACAAACAATAAATAGACATTTATGTGTTAAACATAGATTAAAGGAATGAAAGAAACAAATGAGAGCGTTACTTATAGATCTAAATAGAAAGCAAAATATCCCTTAAATATTCATAAAGCGTGGATCTGGTTTATTTACATCAAATTGACCACCCCTTGGTATCAGCCACTGCAGCCCACTTGTCTCATGCTTAAAACATACACCACTGCTCCAGAGTAGGTCTATGGTCTGTGTGCTTGCCTCTTCCTCTCTCTAATAGAGTAAGCATGTATTAGCACCACAAACCTTCCATCTCTGAAACTTCCTGCCTCCCCTCCACCCTGTTCCTTGTAACAACACCATCTGTGGGGAGGGAAAATGACGCAGAGAGAGAGAGACACGGGAACTTGGAACGCCCACAGGCAGCATGGTCCTTCCACCTGCTTGCACCCCATGTCTTAAGCTACCCAATCTCTTTCCTCTTGCTTCTCAATATATGTTTTACATTGATTTAATGAGTGATCTGAGCATCTTAAGTGGGTTTATGAGCCTGTCAGTTCCAGGACCTCCGGGATAGCCTGCCAGATTGCGTAGTTAGAGGCCACCCTAGTATCTCCCCGCTGCACATAAAACGGGGATGATGATGGTGACTATGATGACGATGACAATGTCAGTGACAGTTTATGGGATGGTTGTGGAGATCAAATAATTTAATTCAAATAAGGCATAATTGCATTGTCTTTTCAAGGAGAGTAGAAACACATTGGGGTAGGAACCAACCATGTATGCGACCAGGGATCTCCTCACTTTCCTGTCAGACAACATTTATTTTGTGCTAGAGATTGAGCACTTTGAGGTAATACCAAGGAAATTAGAGGTGGTTTTTATATTTTTTCAGTTTTTTTGCAGAGGTGTTTGATAAATATCTGTTGATACTGATATTTATGCAAAAATGCTTTTGAATGCTACTATGAGATGCAAGAGATACAGAGTAAATAATGCATGTAGACAAATCAGTTCAACAGAACCTGTCAGGGTAAATGAGCGCAGTGAAGGCACAGGATGGGGCAATGCTACCTCTGCATGGGGCCGCTGATAAAGAGCTGTGCAGTCAGCAGCTCAGAAGTTTCACAACAGCACTAAACCATGTGACCAGGAAAGAGGTGAGGAAGGAAAAAAGAGGCCAAGGTGGGCTGAGGACAGATCCTGAAGTGAGGGGAACATCACGCAGCAGAGTTCGCATATTCAATGAAAAGCCCCCAGAGAAGTTTTACCAGGATAAAAACAACTCGACTGACTATGAGTGAAGGTGGGGAGGTCACTTCAGAGACTATTCCAAGAGTCAAGGTGCAGAATGCTGGGAGGAATGCAGATGCACGGAAGTGGCTCAAATACATTAAAGAAATAGGATTAATGAGACCCAGACACAGACTGGATACGTGGAGCTCATTTGGCTAAGAAAAGAGAGAAAGCTAGGCTCGCTCCCAGGTTTCCAGGTTGTGGGTGTATGGGTAAGGGGGCCAGTCACCAGGATCACAATGAAGGAGAAGGAATGAGTTACCAAAAAAAAGAGATTAAATTCAACTGGAGTATAATGATTTCAAGTGTTTTGGGGACAGCCAGATGAAGATGTTCTGTTGGGCCCTGGCTAGTGTGGCTCAGTGGACTGAGCACAGGCTTGCAAAGCAAAGCGTCACTAGTTCAATTCCCAGTCAGGGCACATGCCTGGGTTGCAGGCCAGGTCCCTCATAGGGGACACATGAGAGGCAACCACACATTGATGTTTCTCTCCCTCCCTTCCCTTCTCTCTAAAAATAAATAACATCTTTTTTTAAAACCCTCATTTTAAAAAAAGAAAAGATCTTCTGTTGGTAACTGGGCATAGATACATGTCAGAGGCCATAAAAAGAAGTTGAGTGGAGATAAAATGTGATATTGTTATACGTCTTTTTAATGGACAGGACTAGATTACCTCCCAGAGTCCTGGCTGGTAGCTCAGTTGGTTAGAGTGTCATCCTGATAAGGCTGTAGATTCGATCCCCTGTCTGAGCACATACAAGAAGCAACCAGTGAATGCATAAATAAGTGGAACAACAAATCGATGTTTCTCTCTCTCTGCCTCTCCCTTCCTCTCTCTCTAAAAATCAATAAATAAAAAAAAATTTTAAGCTTAACCCATGGAGAGTGTGCTCAGAAAGTTATAGTCAATTCTATGAACAGAATAAAAGGTTTGGCTATTGGAAAAGCAGAGCCAAAATTATTATTATTTGCCAATTGCTGATAATTGTTTTTCTAGGAAATTTTGTCATGTAGGAAAGCTCTTGTTTTTTTAATATTTATTTTGTATTCTGTAATTGATTGGACACTGATTCAGTGATTTGGAATGCCACCTTCATTATATGCTAAATTCTAGCATAGAATGTATATAGTTTTGGGGTTGTGTTTTCAGGGCCATGGATGGGAAGGTCAATATTTCCGATGTTTAACACAGCTTTAATTATTGCAACTCTGTATACAAATATTCACATTTTTTTTTCAGGCCTTCAAACTCATGTGAATCCTTATTCACACACACACACACACACACACACACACACACAACTATTTTATGCTAAAAAGTTAGTCACAATCCAATATTACTGGCTTCAAATACTTGAACAATAATTTTTCTACCCTGGTTGAAAATATCCCTAAATATTCTGCTGCTATTATAGTAAACTCCAATGTGAAAAGCACTATAAAAGTAGTGACTTCCCTGAAAATGAATACAATGCTTCTCAATTTCGGTACATGCACCGCATTGTATTCACCTCAAATTACTGGCCATCTGCCAGGATCCATTTTCCTCTTATGGCTTTTCCAGTGAAGTTGCCACCTGGTATTCTGGCAAAGGTCATAAGAGAGGAGAAATACAACTATTAAACACTCCCTTTTATTCTAAATTTGCTTGCTTCCATCTGAATTTCATAGGCAATTACACACCCACCTGAGGTGAGCCATCTAGAGTGCTTTTGGAAACATCCATCATCCCTCTGATTCTTATTATACACGACAGCCCAAACCGTTTGAAACCAAGCACATCAGGAGAGGTTGATTACATTCAACTGCTTTTTCCATCAAGCTTCTTGCACTCTGAAAATCGGATTCTGAAGTCTGAAAATGAATTAATTTTCAACAACTGAAGTAAGCTTAGAACTCTGTTGGTATAAATTTTATTTCTGTGACAACTATGTCTGGCTGCATCTTAGGCTGATGTGGCTGAAAGTGGCATGAAAGAGTGCCTTATTTTCTAGCCTCTGGTAAGAGGTATGCAGATTCTTTTGAAATCTTTTCCTTTTAAGTAAAAATTTTTAGGTAAAATAATGACATTTCTATCAAACCGAAATCTACACATCAAATGACATAGGGGATCCTGGTATATATATTTAAAATGCAAAATAGAAGTACTGATTTTTATAATGCAATACACACTATATTCATACATCCCTGCCTTCTACTGTGATCTGCCACAGGGACACATACAAGTGAGGAAGGCAATGAGTAAGAAAGTATCTTTGATTTGGTGAGAGTACTGCTCTTAAAAATGTTACATTCTGGAATGTTCTGATATCAACACCCAAACTCCCTATCAAGTCCTGAAAGTCCCACAGGTTCTAGCTCCTGGCTACGTCTCTGACCATCCCTCACCCGCTTTGACTTGGTTATTTCACTCAGGAGACACTGGCTTCTCTGCTGGTTCTTGGCTGGGCTCAGCAGGGCAGTTCTGTGCTCGGTGTTTGCTGATGGCCACACTCATCCTCTAGGTGTCCACCTGCCTCCCTCTGTGACTTCTCCCACTTCATAAAGGTCCATACTGAAATGTCACTTCATTTTAGAGGACCTCCTGCAAACCGCCCCCTGCTCATTTCCCTACCACATTTTTCTTCCTAGTACTTACTACGACTTGGTATATTTCTTAAGTATGCACATATAAAGGGTCCGGCACAAATAACACCCCTGATTTATTACAAATCAAAAGCACGTAATTCTCTAACATAACAATATCACATGCAAACACACCACAAGACGTTTTAGGTGAAATGTTCAAATTGCTTTCCGTCTCATGCGAGATATTCACGTCCCCTACCAACCACACTCCAGCAGGCGTTACTTCAGTCCCTGCATCTTTTCTTCTGTCTCTACCACCAACCCTGCCTCTCCAGAACGCAAGCACCAAGAATAGGGACTTTGCCACATTCCAAGTGCCTAAAACAGTGCTTGACACATAGTCCGTGCTCAAGAACTATGTGCTGAATGAATGGAATAGAGGAGAGAACCCAGAAACTGGCAGCAGAGATGTGATAATTTAGCATGTGTATTTAAAAACAGTGAGGAAAAGATAGCCTTTGAAACAGATTGAAGGGGATAGTTATATTTCTGCTGCAGAAAAAATTAAGTCAACCTCACCAGTATATAAAAATAAAGACCTCTTGGTTAACATAAATTACGAAAATAAAACAAGAAAAGTTAAGAAGCCTGAAGCTTTCCTAAAAAACAAGCTAACAAACAAAAAAACCTTGAGCTGGTCTTTGCCAGACAGGTATAAAAACCTTAAAATCATCACTGGAAAGACTGACTTATTTGACTACATAACACATTTTAAACTCCTGTAAAGCAAAAGAAACTAGGAATAAAGTTTAAAAAATGCACAAATAATAGCCTTCAAATTATAAAATACATGGTAGACAAAATATAAACATATAAGAAGTTACTCCATCTTCCTATTAATTGGAGAAATAAAAATTAAAGTAACAACTGTTTTTCACTTAGCAGATCAGGAAAAATCAGGAAGACAAAACCTGTGCTGGCGAGAACATGGGGAAGCAATCTCATCACCCACTGCAGGTTCATTGGGACTTCTGACAACCTTTTGGGAAGGTAATCTGAAGTTTCAAATACAAAAGTCCATTGATTCAGTGATCTCACTTTTAGACATTTATTCTTCAGAAAAGAAACACACTTCTAATATTTTTTAATTGTTATAAGGAACATTTATATATTACTATTATAATGTTAATTTAAAAATTCAGTATCATTCTCCCACCTTTCACCCCATATGCACCCCTGTTCTTTTGAGTAGCTTGACACATTCTGGGAACCACCTCCTTTGTGCCTTACAAGTTATCTACCTCCCAGTTATTTGGCCCAGCTTAAACTACTTCTTCTCTCTAAATGTTCATTTATTTCTGCAGAATATACTTGTGGTCCTAACAGCCAAGTTCCTACACTAACTCAGAAGGCTGTACCGGGGGTGTCCAAACTTCTGGCATCTCCGGGCCACCCTGGAAGAAGAAGAGTTGTCTTGGGCTACACGTTAAATACACAAACACTAACGAAAACTGATGAGCAAAAAATAGGTCTTAAGTAAATTTATGATTTCGTTTTGGGCCTCATTCACAGCCATCCTGGGCCACATGTGGCCCATGGGCCGTGGGTGGGACATCCTGCTACAGGATCTGCCCTTTCACCCACTGCAGCCCTCTGACCTTGTTTAACGCCACTTTACATTGGCTCACTGTACCCACGTCACACAGGCTTCTGTGTCACTCCTTGAACAGGTCACACGCAGTCCGTCTCAGGGCGTTTGCACCTCCTCTCTCCGCCATCAGGAACGCTCGTTCCCCAGACGTCCACGAGGATCGCCTCCTCTCTTCCTTCATGCCCCACAGCCAGTGTTACCTCCTTAGAGTGGTCATCCCTGGCCACCAGGACTAGCTACATCATTTACTGGGCTCAGAGCAAAGTGAAAATGCAGAGCCCTTAGTTATTAACAATTTCAAGACATCAGCAACAGAGCATGAAGCCAATCATGGGTGCATGTCACACACCCATGAAGCCGTCCTGGCAGAGAATGTCACATAAAAAAGGCAACTTCACCTGCATGTTACTTATGTCCTTATTTTCTTTTATTTTTCTTTACAGAGATAAATATCTACATGTTTTTTATTTGAATTTCCCACTACAATGTGAGCTCCATGAAGTAAGGGATTTTTGATTCTTTCTTCACTATCATGTCCCCAAGGACATAGCCAACACTCAATACGTATTTGTTGAGTGACTGAATATTCCATCATAACATGTTTTAGGTTTTGAAAGAAAAGCACGAGTCCATATGTGGAATGCAAAAATAAGATGAGACATATGAGTTCATGCCTTTAAAAATGGAAAAAGTGTTCATTAAGTAAATTGCTTGCTTTCTAGGAAAAGGTTCAAAGCCAGTATGTATTTTCCTGTCACTCTACGTTAAACACTGACACAAAAAGAAGACAACTAACTTTCCTAGCGTTAATGTGGTTTTATGTTCCTGTTACATGCACTAAGACACTCCTATAATAATGTTTCCACATCTTTTGTAATTTTTCTAAACAGTATTTCACAAGGTATGGAGCAATAAGTATTAGAAAAATTAACGATTATTTAAAACTGTATCAGATGATGTCAATATTCGGCAGTATACTTCATGAACTATTCCGAAAGGCACATTGCATTCAAAGGCTACAAACCCTTCAATTTATGATTATGTCGCTGAAAGCCATTTCATATTCTCTTCCAACGACAGTAGAATATTTTCTAAAAAGTGATTTCTGACACTTTTTCTGATATCTAAACTCAGCCCATCACATTTTTTATTTGTTTGTTATCTTTATTCCAGAAGGTACAACCCATCATTATGTGTTACTAATCCAGGCTTTCTTCCGATGGCACAGACTTTCATCTAGGCACATTACCAGTCCCTGTGTGTGACATTGCTCAAAACAAATCTTTACTCTTCGCCTCTCATAAGGACAGTAGCACAGTAGTAAGTATTATGCGATACCTTTGTGATGCTGCTCTCCTTTCTAACTTGCCAGTTGATTAGTTCATTAGAACTCACCTGAAGGTCATCTAATGTCTATCAAACTGAGGGCAATCAATGCCATTCAATTATTTCAATTTAATTATTCTTTTTCATTTGTTTTGATAAAAATTATTAATTAGCCAAATCATTGCTTGCTTTAAGGATATTCAACAACTCTTTTCCGAAATGACCATACTGTTTATGTGCCTTCTTAATTTAATACTTACTTTTTCATGTATAATGTATAATGTATACATGGCTTTTCTTACAAATAAATTTTATAATCTGTTTTCAACATTATTAACCTGTGCACTTTAATAAAGTTGTGCACGTTAATAAAGTTGTCCGCTTTAACCTGTGCCCATTTCTTCAAGGCTAATACTTTAAATCATTGTTCAAATTTTAATTTTTTTTTTGCATTCTTGCTTAGGAAAGAAGACAGAATAACTCAAATAACTCATTGAAGAATGAGTTAAATGAGACTATTTTTCTTGTAGTCTCCCAGAATCCTGTGGATCTAATAATGGACTGTGTGAATAATGTTGGAATATTGGTCAACATAAATTATGAGATATTCAGCCCTGGCTGGTGTGGCTCAGTGGATCGAGTGCCGGTCTGTGAACCAGAAGGTCACTGGTTTGATTCCCAACAGGGAATCAAATAGGGGCACATGCCTGGGTTGTGGGCCAGGTAGCCAGTTGGAGGCATGCGAGAGGCAACCAATTGGCCTATCTCTCACGCATTGATGTTTCTTTCCCTATCTTTCTCCCTCTCTCTAGAAATCAATAAATTAAATATTTAAAAAATAAATTATGGGATATTCATAATGTTTGCTTTCTATAATCAAATTTTTATTTCCAGGCCTGTGTATTATCTGATTTTAAACATTAATAGAAAAGGATAAAAAGATCAACAACAAAGATTAATTTGCATGAAAGAATGTGTTTAAAATGCACAAATATTCAAAATGCCTCATTGTGTCCTTTTTTAAAACATTTCAATATATAGTAGACTAGTTATTTGTCCTTTAAGCAAAGTGAATTACCCTGAGTGAGATTTTTATTTTAACCATTCATAGGAAATTCTCTACAGAGTATAATGAACATCATGAACAAACTAAAGGTATTGTTACATGAATTTTTTATCACCAGAGATGAAAAGAACGATATTCTAAATCAGTAATTTATGATCTTTTATTATCCATCAAATGGTCCTCATGAACAGCACACCTAAAAGATTATGTGTATCAAACTGCAATTATTAACTATCAATTTATTTTCCAATCTTTATGAATCAACATTTTATACTGAAATTGATGATTAATGACCCATGGTATACTACTTAATTGTGGGTCATTAGAGTGGAGAAATCTGGTAGGCAGTATTTTACAAATAGATATCATTTGCCGCTGAATGTGATATTCTGCTTTTGGTATTACTGCCCAAAAATGTATACTCTAAATCTAATAGTGAGAAAACATCAGACAAACCAACTGAGGAATAGTTTACAACATAAATGATCTGGGCTGGCCAGGTAGCTCAATTGGTTAGAGTGTTGTCCCTATATGTCACGGTTATGGGTTTGATCTCTGGTCAGGGACATACAAGAGGCAACCAATGAATGCATAAATAAGTGGAACAACAAAGCGATGTTTCTCTCTCTCTCTCTCTTTCTCTGTGTGTGTGTGTGTGTGTGTCTCAAATCAATAAATAGAAAAACCAGCTTTGGCTGGATTCAGTGCTGGCCTGCAAACCAAAGGCTCACCAGATCAATTCCCAGTCAGGGCACATGCCTGAGTTGCAGACCAGGTACCCAGTTGGGAGTATGTGAGAAGCAACAGATTGATGTATCTCTCACACACTGATGTTTCTCTTCCTCTCTTTCTCGCTCCCTTCCTCTCTCTTTAAAGGTAAATGAATAAAATCTTTCTTAAAAAGTATTAAAAAATAGAAAAACATTGAAAAAATAAATGTTAGTCTTCAAGGAATCAGGAATACGGATAAAAAATTAAAATATACAAGAATTGTTTTTATTATTTCTGTCAGTCTGGAATTATTTCAAAGTTAAAATTTTAAAAATGGGGGAAAACAAAGACTTTATATCAAAATAAAATAGCCATGATATCCAAGATGAGATCCAGCCTAAAACAAATTGATATTCTAGCTTGTGCTGGAAAGCATACTTTTTTTCCTATATTTGGACGAATACTACTTTCACATTACAAATGTAAAGATAGTGCTTAGAGACACTGTTTCATTTGTCGACTAAAATACTTTCCCAATGTAGTAAAATCTGTGACTTTAAAACATACAAGGCATTTCACTGCTGTCCTGTTTTTTATGTTTGGGCTTTATCTTCTTTTATCTCCAATTATCACATCTTCTCTTTCTAGCAGAACTGTACCACCTACAGCCAGACTGTATTGGCCTCTCCAGGAAATGTCTTCCTACATCAAAATCAGCTTAAGACTAATCTCTTCGTCAATACTTTGCACCTACGTTTCTTTTTTTTTTAACAACTATGATAAATCTATTTTTGTTTCTTATCTTTCCTACATCCACTCTTTCAATGTAATAGGTGTTAATGATGAGTAGAATTCAATAAAGTCTCTTTTGATAAGATCATGTTTACCCTATTAACCCTTTTATAACCTTTTAGGTATGGTATTTAGTTGGATTAAAAATATGTGTATGTATTCATATATTACTCTCTTGTTTACGTTTTCACTTATTTTTTAAAAGATTTTATTTGTTTATTTTTAGAGAGAGGGGAAGGGAGGGACAAAGAGAGGGAGAGAAACATCAGTATGTGGTTGCCTCTCACACACCCACAGTTGGGGACCCGGCCAGCAATTCAGGCATGTGCCCTGACTGGGAAACAAACCAGCAACCCTTATGCTTGGCAAGTTGGCACTCAATCCACCGAGCCACACCAGCCAGGGCTCTTTTCACTTATTTTTAAAGGTACCTATGTTTTTTTTCTCGATTTCCTTTTTCATACATAAATCCTTCAAAGCACAGACTGAGTTCATTTTCCTTGGTGACTCCTCCGTGGTACCAAGCCCAGTGGTTCACATGTGGGTGCTGAATATGTGTTAAGGAATGATTACGGCAATGGTTCTTAACGATTTTCCTCCTGTGGCATGCTTTTGGATAGAATTTTTGGTGATAGACTTGCAGGCATTAGAACTTGAGAACTGAGAACTTGAAACACGTCAACAATCAGTACAGAATAATCACTATTCCAGCTAATAATGATGTTTCTCAGTATCTGTGCCAGCATCCACACAGTTCCCTTCCTGTTTGAGTACAATTGTTTCTTGTCCTGAAGGTGTTCGGTTAAAAGTTGATTGAAAAAAAATATGTTGAGACCAAGAGTCCCCTGTACTGAAAACTAAATATGACAGCACTGGAAAAACCAGAATTCTTCACTCATTAACCTCATCTGGGCCCTGTAGACACTTGACTTCGCATATTCCTGACAAACAGGAACCAAAAAGGCATACACGGGCCCAGCTCCCAGCTGATCCCAGCTTGGATGAGAAGATTCGCCATATGCATGTGGATTAGAGCTCAGGATCTGCCTAAAACCAGAGATCTGAAAATTCTTGGAGATGAAAGGGGATGTGGGGCCAAGCCAGAGGTTC
The DNA here is from genome assembly GCA_004024845.1 of Tonatia bakeri. NCBI lineage: Eukaryota > Metazoa > Chordata > Mammalia > Chiroptera > Phyllostomidae > Tonatia > Tonatia bakeri. The sequence continues at coordinate 114,068 of PVIA01004088.1, forward strand.
TATTGCCCAGCCTTAGAGAATCCCTTTGATAACAGCCCTGGCAGATGTTAAGCCTGGCAAATGCAAACCTCACTCCTTCCCAAGACAGACTGTTCAGCGACTGAAGCTCTAGCTGGTAGCCAAGCCCTACCACTCTGTTACTTCTAGTCATTGACATTGCTCGTACCCATCTGGAAAACATTAAACAAGTCAACTCTTTAAAAAAAAAAAAAGTTCATTGAGCAAAAATTTCTCGTGTTTTCTTTCAATAGATTGATGTCAAAATATGCTTTTCGCTTTTTATTGGTAGCTAGTTGTACCACTGCTATACCGAGAATAACAGAACTCTTGGCATCTAACAAGCCCATCCAAACCTTTGCACCGAGTCCAGATTATCATGGCTCCAGCAGCTCAAGGCCATTGCTCTGGAATGACCTCAGCCCACCTTAAAATGCCTGCCTGAAAATCAGCTGAACACTGTCAGGAGAATTTACTATTTGTTCAAGCCAAAGCCTGGTGTTAAGACCTATATGCTCCTGAACTCTCTCTTAGAGGAGATGCTTTAGAAAGCTTGCAATTCATCATGAATCCTACTTCTGCCCTTTGAGATGTAAAGCTACCATCCAAAACTGTTCCCTCAAGGACTGGAGAGCTGTCTCTTTGAAATGCAAACGTTCAGGGAGATAACATTCTCTCCCTCTCTGTCCCGGTGTCTGCATACATAATTTTCTAAAATTCCATCTGATAATGGCTAAGGGGAGGACTAGCACGCAACTTCAGTTGCTCGCTGCCTAGCTTCAGCTTGCCCCACTGCCTCCTGAGATAAAGAGAGGAGAGGTTTATTTCTCCGCTGGATAAGCTCCAATGAACAAATCCAGGTGTCCTGGTCACAGGGACTAATGCCCCTGAACACCTGCCATGCCTTTTTCTTAGCGCACCAAGCTTATCAAAGGGCTCCAGCCCTTTGTTTCAGGGAAGTTGAGTTTAGCTAACTCTGGACCCTCCTCCCTATGGCTGTATAGTATTACTGAATAAAATTTGTCCTCATTTTTATAACTAAAGTCCAGCTTAGCCTTGGACAACAGCATGTTGCATTATCTGCTTAACTCAATATTCTCAGTTGCTGCAGAAATAAATTTTACATGCTGATCACAAGTTGGTAGCATTTCTACTGAGGAAAAAACATATGACTGCTTACTGTTGCATCTGTGTTAGGAGACAGCGTCACAGGTCTTCCCTGTCTCTGCACGTCTTGTTTGCAGAGGACTGGACTGCCTTTTTCCCTGTCTTTTTAGGATGTTTGTGTAGTGAACAACCTTGGAAGATAAAGGGAGGTTTGTTTATTGTAATAAACAGTGTAATAAAGAGGATGTCTCCCTTCAGGGCCTTCAGGTCCCATGTCCTGCCCATTATAAAAGATTTGGGTTCCCTGACCTTGGTTGAGACTCCTCTCCTGTAATGGAGCTCATTGTGTGTAGTTACTATCTGGCACTCTTTGCATTATCCTGTGGGAATTGGGGCTCGGGGAGCCAGTGGCCCAGAGATCACAGAAGAAGCTATTGTAGATGATGCAACCTGGAAATGTGGACATTAACACCAACCCCCAATATTAGCCAATGGGAATGAGGAGACGGGGTGGTGGGGAGCGAGGTGGGAGTGCTGCATAAACACATTCCCCTGCCTCCTTCCTCACTCCTTCCATGAACGCCTCTGGGCCAGAAGTTGTCCTTGCAGCCCGTATGGGGAAATCTCTTCCTGGGGTATTGCTTCCTACTATGCCTATCTAGATGAGAAGCCCCACTTCTCTAGTTTCCATTTAAAAAAAAAAAAAGACCACCTAACATTTCATGAGTTTAGAAACTTTTAAGATTTGAGAGGTTTTGAAGAGAGTTGCATGCCAAAATTGCAGCTTTGCCATCTTTCTGACTTAATTCCCTCCTCATCTTTCTGGAGCAGCAAATTCTTTCTCAATCTTCGTGAGGAACAGTTCTGTCTACACCTGGCTCCTCTGGGATCTTATTTTCTGTGCCAAGCACCTATTTGGACATTTCTCCTCTCAAACAAATGTTTGCCTTCCCATAAGGAATTCTGATAAATAAAATTTTCTCATCTCATGATACGATTATTTTTTTAAAGAACTTAGAAACATACCAATAAAAGTATGAAATTATCCATATTACAAAACTGTTAACATAGGCAGTTTTCATCCCAGTCTTTATATGTTTCATAACTGGCTCATTGTGTACATAGAGTTTTATACTGATTTTAAAAAAATGTTTTATATTCTACTATGGGAAAATTCATTGGAATTTTAATGAAATTAAATAGAATTTCATTATAGAATGTAAATGAGCCAAAATTTATTCAAAAACCTAATTTTCAATGGTTTTATAATATATTTCATGTGGGCTGACGTCTAAGGTTTTCCCTATGGTTGGACAATTTGGTTTCCTTTTTATTTTTATTGTCCTCAGTTATTTCATAATAAATATTTTGGTACATACATCTTGATCTGGCCCGGGTTGGTGTGGCTCAGTGGATTGAGTGCTGCCCTGTGAACCAGGGGGCCACCGGTTCAATTCCCAGTCTGGGGCACATGCCTGGGTTGTAAGCCAGGTCCCAAGCTGGGGGTACGCAAGAGGCAACCACACATTAATGTTTCTCTCCCTCTATTTCTCCCTCCCTTCCCCTCTCTAAAAATAAATAAATAAAATCTTTTAAAAAAGTCATGATCTGCACTTTTAATTATTACATTATAACAGGTAATTAGATGAGAAATTAGTGAGTCAGGATGATATTTCAAGGCTCAAGATGTCTAGTGCTAAACTGTTTCTAGAAAAGTATCTTGGAAAAGGGACAGTATGATCAGACACATGATTTTCACAGATAACTCAGACTGCAAACTCCATGGAAAAGATCACTAGAACTTGAACTGTAGCAATCAGTGTAGAGTGTGAGTGTAGAGATATAGGTAGAATTTAGGAATATTTCTAAAATAGTCAAAAGGAGTTAGTAACTGGATATTCAAAGGTAAGAAATAGTAAGGAACCAAAGACAATTGCTTAGCTTTCCTATCTGCCTAGTTGGGGGAAATTAGTTAGTATAGAAACAGAAGGTAGTAAAATGTATAGATAATTTGGTTTGCGATTTCTTTGGCTTGCCTGCATCTGGGCTAGCTTTAGATTTTTTTTTTTTTTTAAGAAAAGGGTCTTCAGATGGTAATGTGGTTAGAAGTCTTGTCTTAAAGCTGCATTTATTTAGCAGACACCTGTTTTTTAAATTTAGATTTTATGCATATTTGGTTATATAAATTGAGGTTGGAGAATGATAAATTATCAGAGTCAGCCCTAGGCAGGCACTGCTGGCATCATTCCTTCTTACTCTTCTATTCCCGCTTCAGTTTTCCTCAGCAGGTTCGCCCCTCTCCCACTCCCCCTTTTTGTGGTCCTAGTGCTCCTAATTCAGGTCAGCCAATCAAAGCCAATGGGGCTGGAGTCTAGGAGTTCCCAGGGGAACTACTGAAAAATGCCCTTTCCACAGGAATTTCGAAGAGGATAGGATGTAGACCTGGGGCTGTTGGCAGCTGATACGCTGGTCTGGCAAAAGAGTCAACCCAAAGGAAAGCCGAAGTGAATTAATCCCAATGACCTCGTTCTGATGGCATCTCTTAAGCCCTAGGATCCACATGCATTGATGACAATTCTAGGACTTTCGGTTCCATGAAGTATTACAATTTCTTTTTTATCTTAAGGCATTTGAGTGAGCCTCTGCCACGTACAACCAAAGAAGTCCTGGCTGACAGAGTACTGGAGACCAGAAAAAGTCTCTACTTTTCAAAAGTTTCAGCTATTCGATGTAAAACTGAGAGGATTCCAATACGTAACTACAGGAGTATCCTCTTTTATATTTAATGGCTGAGAAAGTTGTATGGAGACCTACTGCAGTGCCAGACACTGTGTTAGGCTTTATACACAAAACAGGTTAATTAAAGCTGTGGTTGCAAAACCAGTTTTATGGAGAGCTTATTAAAATATCATTACTAGCTAGAACAGTGTGAATTTTGGCTTTTAGGTTTCATGCACTTTGCCTTATTTCTCTTTTCTAGATATAAGGGTAGCTAAAATCAATAGCCATCAGATAATTTATTTGCTTTAATTTCAGAGACATTTCAAATGTCTGCAATAGAAAACTCCGTACTAAGAACTCAAGTTTCATGATATAGATTACCAAAGGGTATTGTAGCTTATTGTAAAATGTGTAACACGTGTCCTCTCACTGATGTGTAGAATTTGGGGGTCTTCCTCCTGCATCTTCATTTCCATTACTTTCAAAGGGTACAGATGGAGGAGTCTCATTTAGCAATAAAAACTCGATTAGGCATTCTGATGTGACATTAGTAATAGATTATATAAAGTTGTAGGAGTAAGAACTAATCAGGTTTTTTCCCTCTAATATTCATGAATGTTTCATTTTTCAGCCGCTTTTGTGCCTCAGCTGTCTCTTTTGGTCTTGGGTTGTCAGTTAAGAATGTTTTTGCTTCACACTCCACCCTTGGGTCATTAAAAATCATAATGGAAAATATGATAGTGGAAAAATATTTAAATCTGTTATTAATATGACTACTTAAATGTGTCAAGGGATTCAGAACACTGTGCTGAAAAATCTAAAACACAGAAAAAAGTATTCACCATCCTATTATCTCAAAAAAAATTACACATACCAGTAATCAACCAGAAATTAATGCACCACAAATGTACAGCAACAAAATACCCATCTTTTCTAAGGTCACTGCTTGAATTCAAATTATTCTTTTTCTCACCAGGGATTTTTAAGGAACTCACTAGTGAGTTAACAAACATATCCTTATTAAAAAACAAACACAGGTGACAAACACCATGGCACCATGGTCTTCTGGCCGCAGAGCCACTTCTCAGGCCTGAGTTTATTTTCTTTCCACCAGAAACCCAATCGGCATTCCTCTCTCCTTTCTGCTAAGCCTCTTGTTATCCCTAGCAGAAGACAAGCTGTAGAGGTGGGCATATTTTCCCCACTCCTGCTCACTACCTACCCTCTTCTAATTCTTGGCTGCTTCTGAAGATTAGGACAAGGACCCTGTCATTACAAGAATTTTATGACTAATCACTCTGAGAATTGCAAAAATCATAAACTTGAGGACATCTGAAAGCTTGGGAATTATTTTTCTGCATCATAGTTCCTCACTACCCTATTAGATGAAAACAGTGAACTCCAGCGAATTGGATTTCTATTTTCAGCCTTCCTAACAGTTCACCAAACCTCACTTGTTTTGAGTTTTTCTTGACATTTATGCAAATTCCTTCCTCTGATAAGGCCCTTCTCCCCTCCTTGTATACTGGAAATCAACCAAAACTGAAAAGGTATCCTCTTGTCTGAGATTGGTCAATTGCATGGAAGTACAGGCTGCCCAACCAGCATTCCAAGGTATGGGTACCTTATAGGAATCATCACTTTTGAGCAGTCACCTTTTCTTAAAAGGATGCTAGTTTATTCTAGCTTTTGTCAGATTTCCAAGTTTTAGTATTTCTCAGGGAAACCAAAACAGTGACTTTTAGACACAGGATGCGTGTTAGTAGTTAGAATTTCTTGTTGTAAACCTTGTGGCTATCATTCTGCACTTACAACCTCTTAAAATGTGGATTTCAAATTATTGTTTGCAGGTACTGGTTAACCTTGGCCATATTCCTATGAGAAGGGGGCACCTAGGAAACAGAGTAGCGGAGGAACTGACACAGCCAGGAATCTATTGCATTCTGCGGGATCAAAATATTCAAGCCATTACCAAAATGCAAAAAGTATCAAGAATTTATTGGCGTTCAAAATAATACTTTTTAAAAATTCAAGTATCATGGCTATTTATTAGTAAATCAGATTTGGCATGTCATTTTACGGTCTAAATTCCTTTAGCTTTGAAGGTCACCTACATAAACGAGAACATGTACAGTTAGGAAATCAGGTGTCATCCCCACTCAATGTCTGGTGTAGCGAGCACTATGAAACGGCCAGAAACACACGCGCGGTATGGGGGGGGGGGGGAAGAGGTTAGCATCCTGGTGTTGAGCCCTCCAGGCATGAATGTAGTCCTGGCCCGGTACCCGGACCTTGCGAGACTAGCAGGCGCTTCCCCGGCGAGGACTCCCAGCAATGGGGGCCGTGGGTCCGCCCGCGACCTGGGCGTCTCCCTGAGGGCTCGGCTCCCCGCGCGCGGCAGGGTCGGAGTCAGGGCGCCGCTGTAGCCGGTCAAGGCCGCAGGCGGCGGGGCTAGAGGCCGGAGGAGCGCGACGGCGCAGGAGCGGCGACCCGGCGAGGCCCCCGGGCTCACGCCGCGTTCTCACGGCCCCGCGCCGGGAGCGGAGGGGCGGGGCCAGCGCGCGCCGGCGCGGCGAGGGGGCGGGGCCGCGCGAGGCTGCTTTTCTCGGCCCCCGGGCGCGCGGCGCGGGCTCGCGGGGCAGTGGGACGCGGCCGCGGCGCGGGGCGGACGCCGCAGGTGGCTCGGGCCGGGAGCCGGGTGCGCGGGCGGCCGCTGGGGAGTGGAGGCGGGAGGCGGGCCCTCGCTCACCCCGCTCACCGCCTCGGCGCAGCGGGCTGGGACGGAGCGAGCCGGGGCGCGCGAAGGGCGCGCGGCACCCACTTGACGGCTGGCGGCGCCCGCAGCTCCCAGCATGTTCGGCGAGGCGAAGGTTTTCCTCCCGCCCGTGGGCTGAGCCGGCGGCGGCCAGAAGAAGCGACATGTACCTGCCAGGCGCGGTTTAGAGGACGCGGCCAGGCGGCAAGTCCCGGCCGCCAGCCGGAGGGCTTTCTTCGGCCGACCGCCGCCGCTTGCCGCCGCCGCCGCCGCGAGCCAGAGCGGCGGGGTGGGCGCCCCGTCATGGCGGCCCGGAGCGCCCCGAGCTGCCACCTGCGGCTCGAGTGGGTGTACGGCTACCGGGGCCACCAGTGCCGCAACAACCTCTACTACACGGCGGCCAAGGAGATCGTGTACTTCGTGGCGGGCGTCGGCGTGGTGTACAGCCCGCGGGAACACCGGCAAAAGTTCTACCGGGGCCACAGCGACGACATCATCAGGTACTGGGGGGCGGGGGCGGGGGCGGCCGCGGGCACCGCGGCGCGCAGTTCCCGGAGTTTGCACTTGCCCGACCTCTGGGTGCGGTGACCGCGTCCTGCGGGAAGCATCGCCCCGGAGAGCGCCCCGCAAGTGTGTGGTCCGGAACGCACCCTGTTCACCCCTACAGACGCCTCTCCCCATTTCTGGGTTCCGGAGTCTCCCTAGGGGCGGAGCGGTGACAGCGAGCCCGCGACTGGTGTTCCGTTCTCTGTCTTCGAATCCTTCCCCTCCAACAAATTTATAATACTGCAAGAAGGTTATTCGGATGGCAATGCGCTCTAAGTCCCGCCCGAGATTTCTCATTAAACGAATTCGTAGAGCGCCAGGCGGGGTGGTGGTGGTGGGGGGATCCTTTACCTAATGAACTGATCAAAACCAAGTGCCGCCCGCTGTAGGCTGGTCCCGGGGAGCGCGCCCAGGTGGCTCGAGGAGGGCACTCACCTCTTGACCACAATAATTAGTTCAGGTTTCACCGCCTGCTGTTACCGACAGAGAGAAAGGAAACCCTGGCAGCCTTCAGGCAATTCACTGGACATTAACATTTGCACACCTAAAGGCAATTTGGGGGTAGGTTTCCCCCGAAAGAAGCTGCTAAAAACATTTCTACCGTTTTCTAACCCCCTTGTTTTCTCTTTAAAATCCTCCTAAATAAGTTTACTTTTGTATTTTTGGCTTAAATCACATTCCCCCCCCCCCCCATTTTATGTAGTTCTCCTTTGGGCGGTATCCTCAAGTTGGCCCAAGGGCTCGTTGACGTCTCTTTAGTGGACGGTGTCTTTGAAGTGTAATTTCAGTCAGTGTTTCGGCGGAACTTTGGTGGCGAATAAAGTTCAAAGCTGCAGAAATTATTCTAGGCCAGCGATTTTCAACTGGTGTGCTGCAAAAATTTTTGAAACATGGAGTACCTGCCTATTCAATCAAGGACACTGACCTCTTTTCCTTTGGATTGTCAAATACAAAAATAACAACAGCCAACACAACAATAGCCTTCCTGTATGAGTCAAAATTATGCCTTTTTTTTTGTCAGATTGGCAAAAAATGTATTGTTCGGTGTGCCACAGAAATTCAGTGTGGTGTGCCATGGGATGGAAAAGGCTGAAAACTGCTGTTCTGCGCCATCGATTACTGCCGCCTGCACAGCGCCCTTGTCCTTGACAGAAGCAGCATGTATTTAAAATGTTTTGAGAATGTGTTTGTGTTCTGCCTCTGGAATTTTAACAGAAATTCTGTGGTTGGATTTGGTTACTCCATTTTATTTCCTTATTTATGTTTCACAGGATTTAAACTGGGCATTTCAAATCCAGTATTAGAGTTTGGTGTCTTGTAGGCAAGAAGCCTCACTTCCCTAAATAACAAAGTTGTTTCCTTTTTAAATATTGTGTGTCTGTACATCCGTGCTCTGTAAGGGGAAAAGGAGGCCTAGGACACATAGGACGTCGGGTGAGATGGAGTAAAGATAAGCTGAGTGAGCACTGAGATTGTAGAATAGGAGTTGAGGTGTTTGGGGTTCATTTATTTGTTTCTAACCCCAAGAGTACACTTGACCCCAATTCTCTTGCCTTTTCCACTAATCCTTCCCAGTTTCTTTACTGCCCATGTGTTATGTGAGGTTGCCCACAGTGCAGGGGGTGGTAGCTGTGCCTGGTTAAAGCCGCCCTCCTCTACTAGGTCTGTTAGGTTGAATTCCGTAGGTGGGGGAGGTGTAAAGGATTTTGAGGTCTTCTCAGAGTGTATTTCTATCGTTTGTACTCCTTGGTGTTTCAGAGCAGTATGGTATGAGGGCCTTTTAAATCTGATATGATTTATTTGATGGTGTGAACTCTGCTTTTGTTCTTCCAGCAGTAATTAGGAGCTATGTCACTTGTCACACTGCTTGGATTTTTCTAATTGTGCCAATAAACTCTAAGGAAGGTAATGCTTTTGCCTTCCTTTACTATACATAGTTGTACAACACGTACATTGTCTCAAAATATTACAGAATGGGAAATTACTCTGATTTTTGCCATAATTGGATACATGTTGTGATTTTATACAAAGGATTTACCCTCAAAACAATTTATGACAATAAAAAAGTTTCCTGAAAATTTACAATGGAATAGTAAAATCTGAATCATGTGGCATCTTGAATTGGCGGCACAAATTTAATACATCTAGTGTTGCTATAAATGGTGCCACGTGACTTACCATTTCCTCCGCATTGCTTGTTCTTGTTACTGTGTATCTCTGGTCTTCTCTAGTAATTTAGCCTTTAGTTGTATTTATGTCAGTACTGATTTATGTAGAAATTAGTTTCGCTGTCAGAAATAATACAGGACTTTTAGTGACACTTTTTCTTGTTTTTATGGGTGGGGGAGTAGGTTTACAGTTGTTCTTATGGAAAATAGTACAAGAATTGAATCTGTTTCACGTACTCACAACTGTAAACCTACTTTTGTGCCACCCTGTATTCTGTTGCAAGTTGTAATGATGAGATTCTGTAATTTTTCAGCATTTATTACAGGTTTAAGACTAGGTTATAAAATATGTTAGACTACTGATTTTAGTATAAGATGCACATTTATAGCTTGGTCTGTATTTTGAACTTTTGCCAGTTTTCCCAAAGGATGTGATAGCTTTTAAAATTTACTTACTTATTTTTTAGATACTGCCCATCAACACATTTTTGACAAGTTCTTTTTTTTTAAGATTTTGTTTGTTTATTTTCAGAGAGAGGGCAAGGGAGGGAGAAAGGGATAAAAACCTCTATGAGGGTGACGTCCAGGAGAGAAAGAAACATCCATTGGTTACCCCTTGCACACCCCCAACTGAGGACTTGGCCTGCATCTGAGTCATGTGCCCTGACAGTGAATTTAACCAGTGACTTTTCAGTTCACAGACTGATGCTCAGTCCATTGAGCCACACCAGCCAAGGCAGGAAAGTTTCTTCTTGAAGTAGTAGTTATTATTGACAGTTTTGAAATATTTATCACCAGTGAAGACCATTGATAGAATATAGTTGGTTTTCTTAGGTGAGTGAACCTCCCATTGAACTGCCTGAGCCCGTTGTTCATGTGTTATGTAAGTATGGAATTTGAAGTTGTTTTTTTTCTAAATGTGGTGAAAGTGTCTCACAGGTGGTGATGAGCTTAAATGACATAATGCACCTGAAATACTTTGTAAAGTAAATTATGTTATATGGTTGCAGGTTAGAATAATATTCATTGCTTCTACTAGGTTATCCAGAAAGTTTGGGTTTTTCAATAAGCCGGCTCTAGTAGCACTTAGTTGTCTTTAACTTCATTCAAAACAATTTTGTTAGATTGTATTGTAACATCTGTCATATCAGTGTGCATTTAAAAAGCTTACCAAATTGGTGAATTTTTGTGTAGCCATTTTAATATTGAAGACGGAAGGAAATATGCAACATTTTTGGCCTGTTATGCTTTATTGTTTCAAGAAAGCTAAAAATGCAACTAAAACACACAAAAAAAACTTGTGTAGGGTATGGAGGAGGTGCTGTGACTGATCGAACATGTCAAAAGTGGTTTGCAAAGCTTCATGCTGGAGATTTCTCACTGGACAATGCTCCACGGTTGGGTAGACCACTTGAAGTTGATAGCAATCACATACAGAAGTTAATTGAGAACAGTCAACATTGTACCATGCAGGAGACCGCTGACATACTCAAAATATCCAAATCAATAAAGTTATTGGTGAAAATTAAAAATGTCTTTTATTTTATGGAAAAAACCATACAGACTTTTTGGCCAACACAGTAGATATGACTTTTTTATTTTAGAAAAATGAAAGGTGTAGCTCTTTTCTTCAGTTGTGGTAGACGATATTCTTAAGAAAGAAAAACTGATGTGTCTGTCTAGTATATATTTATATATACTATATGAGCGGGGACCCAAAAAGACCCCAGAATTATCTTCCGGAGGACGGACCCCTTGTAGTACAAGCCTCCCCAGCCAGGTGAGCGTTCTAGGAACCCGTCTGTATCAGTGGGCCCACTGGCGTTGTGAGAGGCTGTGTTTGACCTCTGTGAAATTTTTTTTTTGAAGACTTTCAGCACGTTTGCTCATTTTATGATGGGTGATTTACAAGCACACCTGTCCACACTACACTGAGTGTTCAGCAGTTTTTGACCCAAAAGGGCATGAGCCCTGTGCCCCACCCTCCCTACTCACCTGTCTCTCCCTGCGTGATGTGCCCCCCCTTGGATGAAAAAAGTCCTCAAAGGGAAACGTTTTTGCTGATGTGGAAGAGGTGAAACAAAAACAGCAGAAAGCACTAGAAGGCATCACAATGGACGAGTTCAAAAACTGTTTCGAGCAGTGGAAACAACATCTCGATAGGTGTATTGCATCAAATGGAGAGGACTTTGAAGGTGACTGAAGTTTAAACATGTAAGAATACACAATTTTTTATAAATAAATTCTGATTTTTTGTTCCTCGTATACATAATACATATATACATACTATGTACATAATTTGTATATAAATATAAGGTTTACATTGTTTATCCCCCCACAGTAGATACAAGTTCCATGATGGTTGGGAATTTCCTGTTTGGTTCATGGCTGCATCTCTAGTGCTAAGAATAGTCCCTGGCAAATAATAGGTAATCAATAAATGTTTGGTGAAAGAATAAGTAAACCAAGAAATGCCTATTTCTACACTAACATGTGTCCCAGACCCCACTTAAAAAAGCATATTAAGAAGGTGGAGTGACCACCTGTGGCAAATGCTAACAAAAACTCAAGAGAGATGAGAACAGAGAATTGACAACTGGATGTGGCAGACGTGGAGGTCATCAGTGAACTTGGCAAGAGCTGCGGTGGTGAACTAGAGTAGAGCCAGGACTGGGAAAAGCGCTCAAGATACTGCAGACAGCTCTTCCAAGTATTCTCTCTTAACAAGAGGCCACTGCATGTGATGCTACCTCTTCCCGGGATGCTACACCTTCACTCATTTATTCTGATGACTGTTTCTCTCTGTTTTTCTTAAAAACCCAGATGAAGTATTATATTCAGTAGGAGACATCATTGCGAACTGTTGTCTCCATGTTGTACATGTGATATGGTATATCACAGGTACGCTAGTGCTATCCCTAGTACACATAGCATTCTAACTGATTCTTTCCTTGACCAGTTGTGTCTTTAAACTCTGAGTCCTTTAAGGCAGGGGTCCTTGCACAAAGCAGATGCTCAGTAAGTATTTCTGTGACGAGTGAAAAGGCCTTGAAAGAACAGTAAGTTCCTAATAGCTTCTAAGAATTTATTATATCATATCATTCTTACTGTGCAAAGTATTATTTTATTATCTATTCAACATGAAACATAAATAATAAAGGAAAATAGTTATTATAATGCAAATCTAAATATTTGTCTTTTCCATAATTAAATAATAAATATACATTTAATGTACATTCATGACAGTGTGAACTGTTCTAGAAAATTCCTGCCTTTCCCTGAAACCATCTGTTAATTTTATCCCTTAAACTATGCAGTATTTCAAAAACAAATAATGATAAATATTTTTATATGCAGACACAAAAATGAAATCTCACAGAATAGAATTATATAGTCTGTGAAAGTTAAGCTCAGAAGATGGGAGGGGGTGGGTGGGCTTGATTGGGAGTAAAGGGGAGAAAACTGTACTTGAACAATCATTAAAATAAAAAATAAATAAATAAAATTAAAAAAAAAGTTAAGCTCACCTAATTCTAGTTACTTAAACACAGGGACATTTTACTAAGTCTGAATATATTCTCTTACCTTTTGAAGTACTGCTCCCAGATATTAAACAGTGCTTAAGAAAATTCTGGTATTAGGGTAGAGGGGAGGGTTCACATACATTTCTCAAACTGTTTATGTTAAGAATTCTAGGAATGCACACTTGAGAATATGTATTGGCAGTGTGCTTCCCAAATAGAGTCATCTGGGGCATTTTTTTAAATATAGATTTCTGAGCTCTAGGCATGGAACATTGTGACTTAGTGAAGCTGAGGAAATGCCTAGAATTGGCAAAAAGTTCCTTAAATGATTCTGATTATCAGCCAGGTTTGGGAAATATTGACCATATATCTGGAAACATTAAGGAGATAAGTAGGTTTACATTAATCCCTGCCTGACCCGAATAAGTTGTTACCCTGAACCCATATAAATACAAAATATATTGACCCACCATGGAAACTTAACATTCTGAATTGCTTTTCCAGCTAAAATTTTGACTTGTGTTGAATAAGTGAAGTTTGCACACCATAAATACAGAGCTGTTAAAAACTACTCGTTATCAGATTATGGTGATGCCTGATCAATTTTTCTTTCTTAAGAATACCTGCCTGCCACAGTGGAAGGAAAGAGCTCTTACACCTTGTGTAACTAAGGGCCAAGAAAAGGCAGGAGAGTGAGAGAGAGACTCCTGGGAAGAGCTTAGACAGGTGTTTGGATGGGGAGGCCAGGAAGGCCTCACTGTGTGGTGTAAAGGTAACACTTTTTGGAGACTCGGAGGTGAGGGAGTGTGCTGTGTGCATGTCTGAGGGAAGGGTATTTCAGACAAAGGGGCTGTGGAGTGCAGAAGCCCTACAGTGGAACGCCAGTGTGTTTGAGGAACAGTTGAAAGTTAGTGTGGTTGGAGTGGAGTGAGTGTGGGTGAAAGTGGTGAGACCTGAGGTCTGATGGTGTGGGGGCAAAGTGTCAGACCTTATAGGCTCTTCAGAGGATTTTAGCCTTCCTATCTATGTGAGAGTGGAAGTTATTGGAACAATTCAATCAAATTAGCGATGTCATTTGACTTAATGTTTCATTTAACAAGGTCACTCTGGCTCCTCTACTGAGAACAAACTGAGGGGGAGGGCAGGGTGGAAGCAGAGACCATTTAGGAGACTGTTGCAATGACCCAGTCGAGACGTATTGGTGGCTTGGACCAGAGTGGTAACAGTAGGAGTAGTGAGAAAGGCTCAGATATATTTTAAAGATAGAGGTGGCATTATTTACTGGTGGGTCAGATATAAATTGTGACAGAAAAGAAAGGTCAGTGATCGTCACAGTTTTTGGCCAAAACGACTGAAAGAATGGAGTTGCCAGTGACTGAATTGGGAAAGACTGTAGGAAGAGCAAGTTTCCTGTGTGGGGAGAGGTGAGATCCTGAGCTCGGTTTCAGAAGTGCTCCCTTTGGGACACTAGTGGACAGCCACGTGGGGCTGTAAATGAAGCAGTCGAAGATGGGTGTCTGTAATTCAGGGAGGCAGTCTGAGCTGGAATAAATTTGGGTGTTATCAGCTTATAAATAGTTTTTCAAGCCATGAATCTTACTGAGGCAGTATAGATAAAGGATCTAAGAAATGAGTTGCTGTGGCACGCTTGCATTTGAACGTGGAAGAGAGGAAAAAGAGTGGACAGGATGTGGCCAGAGGAGCAGGAGGAGCAAAACAAGGGTGTAGGGTCTCGGAAGTTAGTGAGAAGAGTATTTCAGGGAGAAGGAAGTGATCAGCTGTACTAGGTAAAGTGGTGTTTCGTGTTAGTGGAGATGTTAGCTGTGTTGCAGTAATTATATGCACTGTACCACAAACACTCCAGGAGACTGTATGCTCAGGTGATCAGGTGAACGGGGGAGCAGGAAGATGTCTTCAAAATGAGTCATGTTATTATTAGTACACAAAACTGACCAAGTTTAAGATTTGCCCCAGCATCTTCTAGCTTGCTTGGTTATTTGAAAAGTTACACATGGTTGGTGTCTCTAGAGCCTTGCTACGTGAATGTGTGGTCCTCGGACGAACAGCAGCTTCCGCCGTCACCTGGCAGTTCCTTACAAATGTAGCTCTCCAACCCCACCCAGACCTAAATTAGACTCTGAATTTTAACATTCTCAGGTGATTTGTAAACGTATTCAAGTTTGAAAAGCACACTGTATCTAGATCACCGTTTTCAAAGTGTGATCCTTTAACCAGCAACATTAGCATCACCTGGAAACTTGTTAGAAATGCAGATTCTCAGTTCACCCCAGATCTAATAAGAAACTCTGGGTATGGGGCCCAATAATCAATTTTAATCACTCCAGGTGATAATGATGTATTATAAAATTTGAAAAACTACTGCCTAGGTTTCTGATTCTCAACCCTGGCTGCATAATAGAGTTACTTGGAGAGTTTAAAACAAAGCAAACATAATAAAACCACCAGTGGCTGCGTATCATCCCTACAAATTTGATTTGTTTAAGGTGGGTCTCAAGTATAGTTTCTTTGTTGTTGTTTCCTTCTGTTTTTAATTTTTAAGCTTTCCAGTGACTCTGATGTGCAGCCAGGGTTGAAAAACGCCACTCTAGATACAGTAGTAATCCATGTTTAGCTGGTGGGCTAGGAAGTCAACCGTAAAAAACTCAGGGTGTAAACAAATTTATTCATTGACTATTATGCATAAATATTGGGTTGGCTAAAAAGTCCATTTATTTTTGTCCATAAAATAAAAGACGCATTTTTCATTTTCACCAATGACTTGATTGATTTGGATATTTTGAGTATGTCTCAAATAGCGGGAGGCAGTAGCAGGAGGGGGCTCTCTCCTACTATTGGCTTCCAGTGGGTAGGGGCCCCGGGGTGCTGCTAAACATCTTCCAATGCGTAAGACAGCCCCACAGCAGAGAATTATTTGGCCAGAATAGCAGTAGTACCGATAAACTTTGCAAACCACTCTTGACACATTTGAGCAGTCACAACACCTCCATACACTACGTGAATCTTTTTGTGTTTCGGTTGCATTTTAACTTTTCTTGAAATAATAAAACATAATACACTGAAAATGTTGCATATCTTCTTCCATCTTCAGTATTAAAATGACTGCATAAAAATTCAGCAATTTTGCTAAGTTTTTAAAAAATGCACGCTGACACAACAGCTGTTACAACAGCTGCTGCAATAGAATCTAACACAATGTTTTGAATGAAGTTAAAGAAAACTAAGCACTACTAGAGCCAGGGTACAGAAAAAACTAAACGAACTTTTTGCCAACCCAATATAACAATGTGGATACTTTGCTAAGTGTTGAAACCCCTTTAAAAACTTTGGGCATTGTGGCTGGTGTGGCTTGGTTGGAGCATCGTCCTGTAACAGAAAGGTGGGTTCAGTTCCTGGTTATGGCACATACCAAGGTTGTAGGTTCAGTCCCCGGTCCCAGCAGTGGTCTGAGTGTGAGGGAGGCAGCCAGTCGATATTTCTCTCTCCCATCAGTGTTTCGCTCTTTCCCTTGCAGAAATCTACTTGTAGAAAAATTTATCAAGGAGAAATTTATATTCATTGCCTGCCTGCTGCTGATGTCCATGAATTCTTACCATTAGGTTTTTGTCTTGTTTTTAAAGACTCATAGATTATTTTTTATGAATTATGAGTGGATTTTCTGTTTGTTAAAATGTGATTTGTATTTTAAGGTTGACACTAATGTGGGAGTGCTACTAAATACTATTTTGGACACTAAGATTTGGTCTAACTTTATGCACTAAAAGAGTAAAATGGGAAAGAGGGCTTGAAAACAAATGAACACCAAATGAGAAAATGGAACACGGTAGGGTTGCTGCTGATTTGTTGCTGTGGTTCAGCTGATCCTTGTGCGAACCCCTTCGCTGGAGAAGCTTAACACACACTCTGTCATATTACAGGGATTATGAAGTCCTTCATTGACTGTTCGGCACATAGACTATTGGAATAGTAACTATTTGCATGGATTTTTATAGAAGTTATTTTAAATATAAATTATTTAAATGGATAAAGTCTCATTTACACATTGCTATATGTTATATATACAAACACTCCAAAAGCTCTGTGAGTAATTTTACGTATTTGTTTTGCAGCCTTGCATTGCATCCTGAACGAGTGCTGGTCGCAACAGGGCAAGTTGGGAAAGAGCCCTATGTCTGTGTTTGGGATTCATACACTGTACAGACCGTATCCATTCTGAAGGACGTTCATACGCATGGGATAGCTTGCCTGGCGTTCGACTCAGAGGGACAGGTATGTGATAGTCTTTTAAACTGTGTTTTAAGTATGTGTACTGCAAGAAATTATTCATAAATCTATAAATATTAAATCAGAAAACAGTTGTTGAAAATTATTTGTTTAAGTAGGGAGGTGGGTAGATGGGATGAGTGATTGCTGTATTTGAGAAAAAATAAGAACAATAAGGGGCTTTTTAAATTTTATTAAGAACTTTTCAATTGAATAAATTACTACCATGAAAGCCAAAGAAATTCTGATTCAGTGGACTATGACTTGGTTGTTTTAGAACATTGTCCAGGTTGTGTCTATTGATAAGACAAATGGAAGACATCTTAGGAAAACTAAGTCTCTCTAAGTAGAGTTGCATACATTTTAATTTTTAGTTAAAGTTTCCTATTAACTTTTTTCTAGTAACTTTCTGTTAGAATTTTTACTGAGAAGAATGAGACAGTTTCTATATGAACTATTTTTATACAAAATCAAAGTTCAAAACAAAGGATATAATTATCATTCCACTAACTTTACTACTAATCAGCTCCCAAATTATTATTTAATTTTAGTCAGTGAGTTCTTAAAAATTAGACAAGGCAAGGGCTTCTTTTCTGGTGCTTTAATGGACTTTGTTATACCTAAAACACAGTTAAGAAGTTGGATTTTGCAGATGTGGTTAACGTATAGCCTTTAAAGGTTTGATGTTAAAATTAGACTTTAAAAATTATTTTCACTTTCAGGAAAAATTTTAGCTATCTGCATTTCAATTCATAAAATTTAATTTCACCGACTTAGATTTAACAGGAACAGATTACATTGTGTTCCCTTCCCTTGAAAATGATAGCCACAGATGTTTTATTCATAACTCTGAGGAATAGCTCCTTTGAGTAGCAAAGATACTTACGACTTGCTGATAAGCGTCTGGTGAGGGATCTATAAAGACTTAACTGGAACCTCTCATTTGGGGAAAAATGTGCTTCTTGGTTTAATGTTGCAGGTAGCAGTGATTAGCAGTTACAGAACCTCAATTGGTGTGCATTTCGCTGTTATTTTTCAAGCCCCTTAATGTCCTCATATCAGAATTTTATTTTCTTCTTTAAAAAGAAGAGAATTGTATTCTGCCTACTTTACAGGAGATTTTATTTTATGAAACAGAACTACTAAGTTGTTTTTAAAAATCATTTAGGAAAGGTGTCCAAGATGTTTTAACTGTTATATTTTAAATATAGATGCTTTCTTCTTAATTTTAAAATTGCTTTTTCTACATGTAATATACCGCATTGCTGAGGAATTTCTTTTACACATACATGGAGAAATGCTGATACCTTTTCTTAGTTGAAAGCCTTTAATTTCACTTATTTTAAGCAACTTATAAGAAAAGTCTTGGGTACCTATATTTTATTGTCACAAATCTTCATGAGATCATGTTAGTTAAAAATGTAAACTTATAGAAAACATAATAGCTAAAAGTTATTGAGCTCATACTAAGTATAAGGTATTGTGTTAAGCCTGCATTATCTCATTTAATCCTCACAACCCTCTGAAATAGATACTGCTATTACCTCTATTGTGCAGATAAAGGGACTGAGACTTAGAGAGGTTAAATAACTTGCCCCTGGTTACACAGCTAGTAAATGGAACCCTTGCGGGAACTGGGTCAGTCACACTCCAAAGCTCCTGTTTTTAACTGCAGTGCTCTACTGCCCCTCAAACATGGAATTTAGGAGGTCGTTATTCATATTTCAAAAGGAATTTATCCATCTTAAAAACAGTGAAAGCTTGTAAGGAACACTACCAGTTGAAGATTAAGTTAAGAACAGTACCTTTGAAATTATGTTAATGAAAAAATGCTTTAGTTTAAAATATTTTTTAGAACATATCTGTCCACTAAAACCTATAAACTGTGAGAAATACTCACAGTTTTTCCAACCAGGAAATACTGTATAATTTTTGCATTTTCTATTATAATTGAAACTATAAATGATCAATTAAGATTCATCCAATGAATGAGTTTCCCTGTTGGTAGTAATGCTCAATGCTCCTACAGAGGTGGTTCTGAGTGGATTGAATATCCATGCTAAAACTAGAAGAAAGTCTTCCTCATTGAGCATAATTAGGGCCTAAAAAGGCTTTTTATGTAAATCCACATAAAACAGGAACCAAAAGTTTATAATAAATGGGGGAAGAATATGAAGAAAGGGAATCAGATTGGTACTTTATCTTGAAAATATAACCATAATTGAAAATGATAAAAAGATATCTTCCATATTTAACAAAATCTGAGTTATAGTTACAACTCTGATAATTTATAGAATGGACCAAGAATAAAGTATTAATATTTTAACCTAATTTGTCAACTGTATGCTAGTATAAAATAAAATGCTTTAGTTTACCATTTACTTTTGGCACATGATTATGGAGGAGGTCATTTTTATAAAAATATTAGGAGAGTTCACTGATTTTTCCAAGGGCCTTTCTGTAATCTCTTGATATCTAGACATGCTTCAATTGCCTGTAGCATTATTTTTGAGTTTTTTCCTATTGCTCTTCTAGATCCTAACTTCTAATGGCTTTCTGTATGATTTGACTGATATTTACTGCATTAAGTTCTGCATCTTTTGCAAAATTAGTGATTTTTACTTTGTAGCATTATAACAATTAGTTCTTTAAAAAAAAAGATTTTATTTATGTATTTATTTTTAGAAAGTGGGCAAGGGAGGGAGAAAGAGAAGGAAAGAAACATCAATGTGTGGTTGCCTCTCACGTGCCCCCTACTGGCAACGTGGCCCACAAACTAGGCATGTGCCCTCCCTGGGAATCAAACCTGAGACCCCTTGGTTTGCAGGCCAGCACTCAATTCACTGGGCCACATCAGTCAGGGCTAACAATTAGTTCTTATAATGAACACTGAGATCACAAAGGTCCTCAAACTAGAATCTTTTTGAAGTTTAATTGTCCATTATTTGAAAATGTTTCACAGTTGCAGGAACACATGGAGTGTGTCTAGTTGTGACCATTGGAATATTTTTCTTATTTGATTATTTAGTATGCTAGAACTTTTTACTAAATATTTCCAGTTCAGTTAATAGACACAACCAGGGTTTTGTTTGGAAATAGGATCAGGGAGGAATTTGGGGAGCTGGATAGAGGCTTTTTTCTTTTCATTCAGTTTTCTGTTTTCCTCTCTCACTGTCCTTAGTTATCTTTAAAGGAGCCTGTCCTGCCCGCTTCTGAAGTGTCAGCGTTCTGCAGGAGTCTGTAAGCTGTCATTTCTTTTCACTGCACTGACTCTCTAGGTGCTGTCTAGATGCATGACTTGAACTCCCGCGTCGGTCGCAGCGGCCCCAGCTTCTCCCTCAGCTCCACAGACCCTCCTGGAATGTCGTGTAGAGATACCGTACATTGCACATTTAAAACGGAATTCTCTCTCTATTCCAACTCTATTTAAAAAAAAACAACGTCTTTCCTCTGGCTCCTGGCCTGCCTTCCCAGCCTTGTCTCCTGCCCTTCCCAGGCGGCACCCCTTCCCTCAGCCACACTGAGTTGGTGGCTCTTCCCAGTAAGCTTGGTGTCTTTTGGCCTGGAATGCACTTTCTCTTACTTTTCTACCCAACTATCTCTTACGTTGTCTTCCAGGATATGGTTCAAGCACTACTTTTACTGGAAAACTTTCTTAATTCTCTTCCTCACCCACATAGACTGGGTTAAATGTGTGAACAAATGATGAAGTAAATGATTAAAAGCTGGGAGAGGAGGTGGTATTTGCTTCTTTGTTTCTCCTTCCTGCTGTTGTATAACTTATGCTTAGGGAGGTTGATTTTGGCCATGACAGTGTTTATCAGAGGAAGTGCTCCCCGTCTGTTTAGTCACTACCTGTGCAGAGCGGGATGCTTTGAGGCTCTGTTGAAACACGCACAGTTCTAAACCTTTTGGCCAGTTGTGGTTTGTCGTGTGTGAATGATGAGCTGAGCCAGAGGGAAGGGCATTGAGGGAAAGGACAGAGCCCCTCTGTTACTCACTCGATAGTTGTCTTGTGAGGTTTTGATCTCTGCACATTTTGATGTAGCAAGAGGTAGGTGTCTTTGTTTTAGTTAGAATTTTGCTGATAATAGCCTCTAGTTCCCAAATATTAAAGACCTCAGGAGAAGCAGATTATCTCCTCTTGTTCCCTTGAGCTTTGTACTAGTGTGATTTGCTGGAGAACCATAATAAACTGTTCTGTCTTTTTGTGTGAGCCATTCGTTCTACCCATTTGGGGGTTTAAGTAGTAACTGCACTTTGCAGAAACTGTTTCTAACTGGGTATCAGATGACATTTCTCATTCGGACAGGGAGATTATGATCATGGTAAACTGATGGTGGCAATGATAGCACTTACGTAACAGCTGTATTCCAGGCACTTCTCTAACTTCTTTATATATAGGGTGGGGCAAAAGTAGGTTTCCAGTTTGTATGGAAAATATACAACGGTTAATAAATAATAATACAAAAATAAACTTTGTGTACTCATAACTATAAACCTACTTTTGCCCCATCCTATATGTTAACTTTCATATTAACTGTATGAGGTACTTCTATTATCCCAACTTAATAGGTAAGGAAATTAAGGTACAGAGAGGCTAAATAATTGGCCGAAGTCATCCGGTTATTGAGAGGTGGAGCTGGTGTTCAGGTCTCGGCAGCCAGGTGCCGGCACCTGTGCTCTAGACCAGAGGCTGGTCCACTCTCTGTAGCAGGCCAGATGGTAAGCAGTTTGAGCTTTGCGGGCCATGTGGTCTCCGTGACAGCTACTCAGCTCTGCACCGCAGTGTGAGAGCAGTCGTGGACAGCTGGTACAAGAGTGTGTGGCGTGTTCTAGTTCGGCCTGAGACGTAGAGTTTGCCACCCCTGCTTCGAAGCCAGTGCTTTGTAAAGTATGTGTTGTGGGTTGTCCTTGCAGTTTCTTCTTTAACCCTGTAGTTACTTGGAAGTGTTCGTATTATTAATTTCCAAGTATTTGGAGGATTTTCTGCACAACTTCATATTAGTCTGATTTTTGTTTTCATCAGAAACTGATATTAAGTGGGGATAATAAAAGTACGTCATAGGGTAATAACTTCATGTTATTCTGATTTCTGTTTTTGAAAATAAAGAAAATGTACTTTTTATTTTCACTTTTAAAAATCTGTTTAGGCTTATTTTGTAATTCAAAATTTTGTGATCTTAATGAAGAATCATGTGCACTTGGAAAGGGTGTGGAAAACACATATTCCTGTTTCCTTTCTCTCCTTTTGCTTACTGTACTGTTGTTGTCATTTTATTTCTGCGTGTTTTGTAAATCCCATAGTGTGTTATTTTTTCCTAGAAGAGTTAGTTTTAAAAGTAAACTATTTAAAAAAACAAACTCTTTACCACTTGGGTGCTCTTCATTCATGAGTAAATTAATGCACTTCCTGTCCGGAACGTCTGGAAACATTTGTGTCGTGTGTTTTGTACAGTTTCCCAGTTGTTTATGCCAGGGGGCAGTAGTTCAGACCCTGCTCCTCACAGCCAGGAGTTCATTTCTCCTGTCCCGGGCCTCTCTCCTGCTGTCCTTCTCGCTGTCTCCTCTTTCCCCTCTTTCTTTACCCCTCCAGCCGCCGGTGTAACTCTCCCGCTGAGTTTTTAATGCCATCTCTTTTTTCGTGTCTGGAAATTACCTTTGCTTCTTCAAATCCGCTTGACTTCTTCTAGTCTCCTCTCTGCTCATGTGAAGATATTTGGAAGTCCCACACTTGTTTCATGTAATGTGATGATTCCAGTGTCTGATGTTTTGCTGGACTCACTTTGCTGCCTGTCATGACTTCTTGGTTCTCCCTCAGGTCCCTTGTTTCCTGTGGTTACTGAGCGGGCGTTGTTTGTTTATTTTTTATTTCACTTTTGTCGACAGCTACCTTTAGGAATTCCTTGAGGATGGAAATGTTAGTCTTCTGCATAGGATTTGTATTTGCCTGTGCACCATGGTTGAGGATGCTTGAAGACTCTGCAGTCCTTAGGGCCACTGGGAATGAAAGTGTTTCCACTCAAGGGACTCATGATTAGTGTGGATTTAGGCCTTACAGCCGCAAGAAAGCTGCCTGTGGCTACAGATTTTTGGGGTTGATTTTCTCCCCTTCATGCTTTGCCAGCCCTCTTTTAGAAAGGGTGGTCTCTTGTTTTCCCTTCTCTGAGGAGTTCGCTGCTTTAGTTAGAGGTGTGCGGTTCATATCCCTACCTCAGGCATGTTCTAAACTTGATTTCCTGCTCCTGTTCAGCCTGCAGAACAAAACCAGGCTTACCAGGGTTTAGCGGATACCTTTGGAGTAATGTGGATATAGAAGCTCTCTTTCTGTTCAAAATTCCCATAGGAAACCACTTGGTTTTTGTTCAGATTTCTTAATTTTTGACAGCGCAGCAGTGTGTTTAAAAGATGTTGTTATGGCTGACAGCAACCAGAGGGGAGAGGGGAGGGAATTTCAGGGGAAAAGGGGAAGGGTTTACAGGGACAGATATAAAGGACACATGGACCAAAACTGGTGGGGGGGAGGGTGGAAATGGGAGGGAGGTGGGAAGGGATGGGTGGGTGGGCTGGAATGGGAGTAAAGGACAGAAAAATGTACTTGAACAATGATTTTTAAAAAAGGTGTTATGTTTTATCTAATATTTTTAGTTTTTGACAGGAGAGATGTTTAGGGTATTTGTCATTCTTACTGTTAGACATGGAAGGCATTTTTCTGTTTCTTAATGTGATTACACATGTGCAAATATTAGCAAGATTAAATATATTCAGCCTTTCTTTATGAAGTCTATACAATATGACTGTGTAAGTTCTGATGTTTATAATGCCCACAAGTGGAATTTGTTTGCCATTTATAATTTGGCTCCTTGTTTATTTGTCTGCCTGTTTATTCTCTTCTGGACTTCTTGGACATCAATCAGCGCTTGGTTTCAGTTGGACTTGATTCAAAAAATGCAGTTTGTATTTGGGATTGGAAAAGGGGGAAAATGTTGTCCATGGCTCCTGGTCACACAGATAGAGTAAGTATTCCCCTTTGGGGCTTCTCACGGGCATAGGATGGGAAAGGGCCAGAGGGTGCCAGGAGGATTTCTGTTTCTGTGTTCTGTTATTGACAAATAGTTCATATGTAATTAAACATGTAAAATACAATTGTAATTGGAATGCATATGTATTGTAGATTCAGTCGTATAGTGTTGTTAGCATAAAACTTAACTACTTCAGCAAAAATGATGAACTTTATGTAATTGAAACCTCAATTAAAAAATTGAGTGGTTCATGCCTAGGGTCTGTTTGGTTTGGTTTACCACTGATTTGTTACATGTGTACCATAGTTAAGGTGAAAAAGATATTTTGTGTATGAATTTAAAATTATCTGCTAGGATTAATATTTTTAGGAAACTAACATTTTTACTTTTGAAACTTTTAAATGTGTCCCGTCTTGTTTAAAATTAATGTAAAGACAATGTTGTAGTCAACTTTTTAATTAAATATTATACTACTTTTATAAACATACATCAGAATTTTGTGATAAACTCTTAAAAATGTCTGAGTTTTTTTGTGCATAGTAAAATCCCAAAGCAGCACAGGAGGTACAGTCATTGATTCTGTCTGCAGAGAATGAATCTGTAGAAGTTGTATAAAAACATTTGTGTGAATTTGTGTTTTGGTTTCTAACAGATTCTCAAAGAGGCCTCTTACACACACATACACATGATTTAGATAATTAGAGTATTAAGTATATTTTATTAAACAATTCTGTATTTTGACTGAGAACAAAGCATTTCATACATTAGTCCTTTGGATTTAGTAAATGGGCTGATTATTATGAAAAATGATGCTGCCTTTCCATTGGAACTTTTAAAAGTATTTATGTAGTTAGTACTTTAAATTTGCATCAGTGTGTTTTCCATGTAATCTGTACTGTGGCAAGTTGTTGAACGTTGTGAGATGAAACTTCCTTACCAGTGCAGAGCGTCACTTTGTATCTAGAGGAGGTAAGCCTTTTTTCACATGGCTGTGCTGGCGGGAGTCAGGGAAACATGGTGAAGACCACCAGGTAGCAGAATTCTTTTCTGCTATGAAATGATTTTTCAAGTGTTTTTCTTTTAGTTATTATTAAAGTACATGATTCTAATGAATATGTTATTTCATCTCTTTTTTTGCTTGTTTGCTTTTGTAACAAAAATGGTTCATGTGTATATAGAATTTATGGAATCTTAGCAAAGAAAAAAGCTTGGGGATCTCCAGAATTTAAGTATAAGTTAATTTTGTTTGACCTGTAAAGAATAGAGAGAGCTAAAAAAAATACAGAATTTTTACTGTGAAATAATTGTTTGGATTCTTTATGTAAGTAGTTTTGCATGGTAGCTATAACAGTATTCTCTGTGTGTAGCTGCATGTGGTAAGTGCATGTTCCATTCACATTTCTCTGTTGTAGAGATTATGCAGGTTCCTGCCTCATCCCCTAGTTGTGTTGCACCGGTCTTGTTATTTATGGCCTTTTAAAAAAAAATAAAACTAGAGTTGTTTATTGTCATTTTACTGGTAGCTTCATAAATTCATAGAATCTAAGAAATAGTTTGTTTCTTTTCATTTATGCATTTATTTTTCGTAAGATTTTGAAGTATAGGATTCTGATTGTTATTTGTTGAAGAATATTACTTTATGATAGGTAGGGTTTGGGGGTTATTTGGTCTTTCAGACAGCATTCTTAAATGATTAAAAAATAAGTATTTTAACCATGAATCTGATTTGTTCACAGATATTTGATATTTCTTGGGATTTGTACCAGCCAAATAGGCTTGTCAGCTGTGGTGTAAAACATATCAAGGTACTAGAAGGTTCTTATTTTATAATGGTTATCTTTATTTATTCTCTGCCACTGAGTACATATCACACTATTTACAGTTTAGGGTAGGTTTAGGACTTTGACAGTACTTATTTTTAAATGTCAACATTTACAATTTTTAATGTTCAATGTAATAAACATTTATTGTGTAGTTACTATGTGTGTGAGGAACCTATGTCAGGGAAATAGGTATGAGTACAAAATTAATAAACAGCTAGTAGGTGGCAACACCAGATGACTGGGATGAGTCATTTAGCCTCTTTGATCTTTCTTTCACATCTTAAAACTGTGGCTGCTGTTGCCACCTCATAGAGCTGATGATTAAGTAAGGCAGTAAGTAGGTATGTCATAGTGCCCGGCGCGTGGTCAGCTCTCTGAAAGTGTTGTCTCCTCTGCACCTTTGCTCTCTTGCTTGAGCTCAGCCTTTGATAGACACTGCACTCTGCATACGAAAGCCCGTGTGGTCAGTCATGGGAGTCACGCTGTGTTTATCATTACTTGTGAATCCCTGATGCAAATTGGAAATGCTTGCGCGTTCCCCAGTATCTGATGTAACAGTTCCTATAACTGTGATTTCCTAGTAAATAAGGTTTTGCGTATACATTCTTCTGGTACTCCCACTTCCATCCACATTTTCTCCAGAGTATGTTTAGCTGCAGCTGCAGTCCTGGTTTTCATATTCTGGTACTGATTCCATAATGGATAATATTAAATTTTTATTTTTTCAGTAAATATTTAATAGCAAAAGGCTCTGTGCTAGGCTTAAACTATGTAGTATAAGCACTGTGAAGGTAGAGATTTTTGTCTTGTTCATCTTTGATGAACAAGTTGTTGTTTGACACAGTACTTGATATATATTAAATTTTATAAAGATTTTTTAAATTTATTTTTAGAGAGAAGGGAAGGAAGGGAGAAAGAGGGAGAGAAACGTGGATGAGTGAGAGATACGTTGATCAGTTACCTCTTGCACGCCCTTAACTGGGGGCCGGGTCTGCAACCCATGCCCTGTGCCCTGACTGGGAATCGAACTGGTAACCTTTTGGTTTGCAGGCCATCACTCACTCAGTGGACTGAGCCACACCAGCCAGGGCTGATTTATATTAAATTCTTAACAAATTGTTGGCAAGTTGATAAGTAAAGAGAACTTATTGCTCTTTTATATTGTAAATAAAGCTGAAATTTCCACCTTCAAGTTTTTAGAAAACGTATCTTCTCAAACTAAAAAAACTATTTTTTTTACTATGAATATCTTTCTTTACATTTGGTAGAGGCAATGAATAGCATGGTAGCTATCTTTTCAGGCAAAAGATGATCTAGAACAACTCTAGCCAGTACAGTAGCAACTAGCCACATGTCACTATTTAAATTAAATTAAAATTAAATAAAATGTAGTATTCATTTCTTCAGTCACACTTTCAGTGTGTTCAAGAGCCACCTGTATGAAGTGGTTACCACACACACACACACACACACACACACACACACTTCCATTGCCATAGAAAGTTGTATTGGGCAGCACCGATCTGGATTCTAGAACAGTAGTTCGTAACTCTTGCCATACATTAGAATTATTTGGAT
The DNA here is from genome assembly GCA_004024845.1 of Tonatia bakeri. Lineage (NCBI taxonomy): Eukaryota > Metazoa > Chordata > Mammalia > Chiroptera > Phyllostomidae > Tonatia > Tonatia bakeri. The sequence goes on from PVIA01004088.1 coordinate 141,590, forward strand.
ACCTGGGCCTCTTCACTCTCCAGAGATTCTGTCTCAGTTTATCTCAGTGGAGGACCAGATATACTATGCTTTATAATTTCCCCCAGGATATTCTGATGTGCAACCAGGATTGAGAAACATTAGTCTCAAAGAAAATAATAGATTGAAATTGGAACTTGCTGAAAGAGAACCAGCTACCCTTGTGCACAAAATTATAGAACTTCTAAATTTAAAAATCATGAAATTTCTTTGATTAAAACATTCATTAGTTATTTGAGTGGATCAGCATCATAATTTTTAGCTCTTTGAGACTTCATGTTTTAAATTAAGATCTTTTGGTCTTATAATAAGATCTTGAAGATCAGGTAAGATTTTTAAGTATATAATATCAACAAATTATATTAAATAGTAATTTACTTAATATAAAGTTGAAATTATTCTCAGGCCCTAATTTCTTTATGCACAGCTATTTAATATATATATTAAGTATTTAATACATATATTCTTGCCTTGCCCCATTTTTGATTTTTTATTTCTCTTTGCAAACTTTACAATTGACCTGAATCCACATAAAAGAACAAAAACCCTGGTCACAAAGATTTATGTTTGACTTCCCTGTGTTTACCCAAGAATGAACCAATCATTCCAAATGTGTATCATTCTTATTTTTAAGCTTTAAAGTAAAGGAATTGCTCGGCCTTGAAAATACCAGTGAGAGCAACGTACTAAGCCTTTCATCTTTCCCTGTCTTTGCTGCTGTCTTTATCAGAGACGGAACATCAGTTCTGGCCCCTTTTCCTGTTAGTGTGTGGCGTCTTATCCTCATGTTCATTACTAACTCCTTCTGAGATTCAGCCCAAGTTTCATGTAGGTTTTTTCAGAAACCTAATAGAAGCATAGCATATTTTATTTTTTTAAGTTTCTTTTTAAAGATTTTATGTATTCGTTTTTAGAGAGAGGTGAAGAGGAGAATGAGAGGGAGAGGATTGTCATTGTGTGGTTGCTTCTGATGCGCCCTGTACCAGGGACCTGGCTCGCAACCCAGGCATGTGCCCTGACTGGAAATTGAACTGGCGATCCCTTGGTTCACAGCCCGTGCTCAATCCACTGAGCTATACCAGCCAGGGCGACATAGCATATTTTAACTGTAATGTAGTTCATCCCCTCTTGAAGGACTTTAAGGATGGAAACCTGCTATAATGTAGCTGTTGACAGCACTAGGGTGAGGGTGCAAACCTTGAGTGCTCCCTTCTCATAAGGGAATTTTTTAGGTGCTTTCTAGTCTGCTGCTCTAAAATAGCCTCAAAGAATTAGGAATGTTTTACTTTGTTTTATAAGTATTCTTTGGTGATTTGATTGTACTGTGTGCCTTTTAGTTCTGGAGTTTATGTGGAAATGCTCTGACCCCAAAACGAGGGGTCTTTGGTAAGACTGGTGACCTTCAGACAATATTGTGCCTGGCCTGTGCAAGGGATGAACTGACATATTCTGGTGCACTCAGTGGGGATATATATGTTTGGAAAGGAATCAATCTTATACGAACAATCCAGGGAGCCCATACTGTAAGTACATTTAAGTATTTCAAATACTTTTAGATGTTGATTGCTTATCTTCTTGTCTTAGAACAAAAGATAACATAATAAAGCAAACTTCCTAATCAGTTACTTGAAAAATGTAACTGAATTAATTTGTTTTCAAGATTTCAATGAAGAAACATTATGCAATTGGACACATGGGTATTTATTAAATTAGTATAATTAGTATCTTGTTCAAACCATTTCCTTAGTATAGTGTCTTTCTCAGAGTAGAGTTAGAAAAAAGCTTGTTTAAAATCAACCTAAAAGTATTCTCAATTAACCACATTAGAATAAAGCTAGTGCTCTTGTGGCTAATTTACTAGTGGGAAATTTGGGATACTTCTAAAAAAAACCTTTTTTTTTATCCCCACCTGAGCATATTTTTTCATTGCACTTAGAGAGAGAAACATCTATGTGAGAGGGAAGCATCAGTTGCCTCCCATACGCACCTGTCCTGGGGACTGAACCCGCAACCTATATATGTGCCCTGGCTGGGAATTGAACCCCCAACCTCTCTGTTATGGGATGATGCTCCAACCAACTGAGCCACACCAGCCAGGGTAGAAAAAAAATACAGCCTTTAAATTTTAATATCATTAACTCATTAAGTGAGTGACAAAAGAATTTTTGTACTTCATGAGATTGTCATATACACAAATCACCAAATCAGGGAAAAATCTGTTGTTAAGACCTTTCAGTGGTTCTGATTCGGGCTTGTTGTAGTTAGGTCCCTCATGCAGTGTGAAGGGGCCAGAGCCACAGGGCCACCACGCTGTGGGCAGTGAGACCGCAAGTAGGAAAGTTAGTCGGTATGTTGACTTGGCCAAAAAGTTTGTTTGGCTTTTTTTGTAAGCTGGCTCTAGTAGCACTTAGTTGTCTTTAACTTCATTCAAAACAATTTTGTTAGATTGTATTGTGAGAGCTGTCATATCAGTGTGCATTTCTTAAAAAACTTACCAAATTGGTGACTTTTGGTGTAGCCATTTTAATATTGAAGATGGAAGAAAATATGCAACATTTTTGGCCTGTTATGATTTGTTATTTCAGGAAAGGAAGAAACACACTTGAAACAATAACAAAAGATTTGTGCAGGGGGTGGAGAAGGTGGTGTGACAGATCAAACATGTCAAAAGTGGTTTGCGAAGTTTTGTGCTGAGATGCCCCACCGTCGGGCAGACCGGTTGAGCCTGACAGCACTGAAGCTGAGACACTGAACACAGTCAGAGTCGTACCACGCAGCAAGCACCTGACGTACTCAAAATGTCCAAATCAATAATGTTATTGGTGAAAATGAAAAATGTGTCTTTTATTTTATGGAAAAAACAAACTTTTTGGCCAATCCAATATTAACGTGAACCACTATTAAATATACATCATGTATTAAATGTATTAAAGAAGCATTTATGCAGAACTTGCTTTAAGCAGAATGCCTAAAGACCAGAAATACCAGATTCTTTCCCACAAAGGTGGTGGCAGTTCACGTTTTTACCATCAGTATGTAAAACTAGTAGTTTTTCCTCTCATGGTCATCAGCTCAGGCTGGGACTGCTGTTAATTCTTGCTTGTCTGCTGGGTAAAATATAGTGACCTCTTGTTTTAGTTTGCTTCTTATATGTGAAATTTCCTATGTTTATCAGCTACTTAATTTCCTTTTCTATTAACTGGCTTTTCATATCCTTTGCTTGTTGTTGTTGTTGAGTTTTCTTTTCTTTCTTTTGTTCATTTGTATATCAGGGATATTAATCTCTTGACAGTCATACACGCTGCAGGGACCTCCCCAGTGTGTTCATCTTTGCTTGTGATAACTTACAAGAAAATTTAAAAACTTTCCTTTATAGCTTAGCTTGTGGATAGCCTGCCATGCATTAAAGGGTTTTCCACAGCCCAAAGTTACTTGTGTTCTGACTCTTTTCTAACATTTATTTTGTTTTACGTCTAGAATTTTATGCTTATGTATAGTTTATTTTTATATGGTATAAAGTTTAACTTTATTGTCTTTTATGTTATTCCCACAGCATTAAATACCTCCTTAGTCATATATTGAGTTCCTCCTATATATACATAGACTTATTTCTAGATTTTCATTGGTGTTCTGTGATGCATTTGTTTATTCCTTTGTCACATCAAAATCTTTTAAAGTGGGTTTCTACCTTCATATAGTAGGTTTTCTTAAAAGTATATATTGTTAAATCACTTCCTCTTCTAGGCAGGGATTTTTAGCATGAATGCTTCTGAAGAAGGCTTTGCTACTGGTGGCAGAGATGGCTGTATTCGTCTTTGGGATTTAACTTTTAAACCAATTACTGTGATTGATCTCAGGGAAACAGACCAGGGATACAAAGGTAATAACAAAACAAATATCTTACTACTAGGCAAATTCTAAACATTCAAGGATTATCTGTCTCTTTCAGTAAACATAAAATTATGTTTTATAAATGTAAATGAGACTTACATTGCCCTTTTAAACTGCATACATTTAATTGAAATTCTTCAATGGGAAAAATTTTGTGTAGAGATGGTTTGGGTTTACTGTTACGACGACAAGGATCCTTTCACATGTCTAATGACTGTTATAATGGGACCTGCAGAGTGAGGTGGTGGGCACTTCCTTGATAACCTTGGGTCTTGAAAATATTTTGCTGTGAGAGTGTTAGATGTAACTGGAGCAAGTAAACTGCTAAAAATAAAGTGTGTTGCGTGTGAGAGGAACCTTTGCACACAGCACCTCTGTGTTGCTCGGATTGTATAGGTAAGAAACCTGCGAGAAAGTAGCTTTCCCAAAAGGAATTGTGGAGTATATAGAAAAAGTAGAAGTCTTTTTTTCTTAAGGATTTTATGGGCAGACTGAAGAAATGAAGTATAGACACATGAAAAGCCGGATTATTGCAAGCGATAAATAAACACTGTGCTATAAAGGTAGTGCCTGAGTCCTTACTTTTTGGATGATGCAAACTGTGCTGGAAGATGCTGGCCGAGAGGAGCCGTCTGACTACGACAGGGGCTGTCTGACAAGGAGGAAGAGTGTGTGTGGATGAGTGTGTGGAGGCTGAGTCATTCCACGTAGAAGGCAGTGCAGAGAGTTGGAAAAAGTTACATGGACGACAGACCTGTAGATTCTTTTTACTGATGGAGCCCGTTGGAATTCTGTTATTACAGCATTGCTCTCAAATCCAATCCACTTCCGACTAGGTTTGTCCGTGAGGAGTGTGTGTTGGCGCGGCGACCACATTCTCGTGGGCACACAGGACAGTGAAATTTTTGAAGTTGTGGTGCGTGAAAGAAACAAACCTTTCCTCATCATGCAAGGGCATTGTGAAGGCGAACTGTGGGCACTTGCCGTCCATCCCACTAAACCCTTGGCTGTGACCGGAAGTGATGATCGTTCAGTCAGGTAAGCAGATTATAAAATAATTGTATAGGCTGCAATTTGTCCTTAGATAAACAAAAGAAAAACTTTAAAATGCATAGATTTAAATTTTATCAACCTGTGGTATACCAAATAAACATAAGTAATAGGCACTTGAAAGTAATAGAATTCACTATTTATAAGATTTATTTTTTCCTATTAAAAACATAAGTCGGAGTTTGTTCTATATCAAAATGTATGAGCTACCTCCACCGTTTCAAATTCCTAAAATATTCCACTACATAGATGTACTGTAATGATTTCAACTAATTCATTGTTGATGTGAGTTTAGTTTCTTCCAGTTTCGTGCTGTGAAATATAATACTTCTGATGAATATCCTTATACCTGTGCCATTGTGTAGCCATGTATGTATGATTATCTCTGATAAATTCTTAGCAGTGTCAAAAGAACCTGTGCATTTTAAATTCTGATATCTTTGCATAGAGACTGTAACAATTTACGTACCTATCGCAATGTGTGACACTGCATTCCCCCACACCCTTGCCAACATTATTACTCCAGAAGGTGAAAAATACCTTGCTATCATTTGAAAACGTGAATTTTTGTCTCATATTGGAGGGTGTTAAGTATGTTGTCATATGTTTAGAGGACATTTATGTTTCCTTTACTGTGACCTCTTCAAGCTCTTTGCCTATTTTCTAGTAGTTCACTGGTCTTTTTCTAATTACTCTAAAACAGGGTCTAACAAAACCTTCCTGCATATTAAAAAATGAGCCCATTGTCTCTGACGGGGGTTCTCAAAGCGTGGTTCCTGCACCAGCACCATCAGCAGTACCAGGGAACTTGTGAGAAATGCAAATTCTCGTGCCCTATCCAGGACCGAGTACCAGGCATCCACCCCTGGGTGCTGTAGCAGGCGCTCCAGGCAGGTGGCTGTGCTGTGCGCTGCAGTTTGAGAGCCACCGGTCAGGGGCATGAGTCGAGGTATTTTTTCCACTCTGTCGTCGTCTTCGCTCCCCATGTCACCTGTGATTACTTCCGATTATCTCTCTAAAAGGTGATTCTGAACGTCTTCACAACACCACACAGCATTCCTTCCGCTTTTAGGATTGGGCTCCACGTAAGGTCCGTAGATCCCAGCTGCTGACCCGTCCCTCACACCTCTGCTGTTGTGTAGCTTCCTTTCCTTCTTCCTTTCTTACAGTTCATCACTTGAAAAAAAGTTTGCCTTCTAGAGTTCCCCACATGCTGAATTTGGTTAATTGCATACTCACAGTGTATTTTAACACCTCTCTTTCCTGTATTTTGTAACAAATAGTTAGATCTAGAGGTTTGATAAGGTGCAGTTATGAATTTTCACTAAGATTATTTATAGATGGTAACATGTATCCCTGTTTGATGGTGTGTAATACAGGGTCGGGCCAAAGTAGGTTTATAGTCGTTTGCATGGAAATTGTACAATAAATAATAAATAATAATGTAAGAATAAACCGTATTTTGCCTACTTACAACTGTAAACCTACTTTTGCCCCCACCCTGTATTTAGTTTTTTTTTAGCAGCCATTGACGGTTATTATCTAGATCGGTTTTTTTAAACCTTTTTTTAAAAATTATTGTTTTCTTACACTTTTTAGATACTTTTTTCCCTAATCACATCTCCCATGAAATTTTAACACCACAAAGAACTGTACACTCATTTTTGTGCTGTGGCCCTTTTGAGAACCACAAACCACTGTGATATTTAAGATTTTGATCCCTAAGAACTAATTTTTAACCTTTTTGAGGTGGTATTGCCCCTGTTGAGAATGCATGACATAGATCTGTTACTTGTAACTTTATCATTCATTATCCATTATTCATTCGTTAGCTAGCATATTTCTATAAAGAGAATTTCTACTCACCAACTATTTGGTTATCTTGGGTACAATTTGTACAGGAAAAGCAGAAGAATGCTTAATTTCTTTCCATTTAATAGTTTAAAAAATACTTGTTTGATTCCCTAGAATTCTTTCCGTGATCTGTTCACATT